>JAULKK010312905.1:0-11831 GCA_032355705.1 Rubia peregrina
CAAGCTTGTCGATTAACTAAAGACATCGTGAAAAATACTATACTTTTTTCCCACTGGGTTTTTAATGAGGTAGTGTGATCTTTGTAAGCTATTGTGACATTTTTTATTTTAGTCCATAGCTTGGCCATGTGGGCTTTTTGAAGAGCTATTTTTGAAATTTAGTCCAGTATTTTTTACCTAGTCCATTATGGTTTCAAAAATATTGTGTTTTATTCTGATGAGACTTAAATTTGGTAAAAATTAGATAAGGTAATATTCTTCAAGGTTTCTTGGAGAAGAATTCGAGTAGCTTCTTAAACCTACCATAAATTGATTCAGTTTCCAATTGTAATTAGGGTTTTTGGGCGAGATTATCCCTATAAATAGAGGGGTATGGCCAAGACTCACCTCACCTTTTTATCAATCATATATTCAAAACTTTGAGATCATTATTTGTACTTGCAAGCTTTCTTCATTGTTTCTTAATACTGCAGGTTAATTAAGTATCAATAACCTTGTGAACTAATCATGCAGGCTAGTTAGTGATCAAGTCAAGATTGAGAGTACCCCGAGGGCTAGCCTCTTAAATTTTGTGTGGCATACTAGGGTGTTGCAAGATCTTTTTTTGTCAAGGATCTGATTCCGCAATCGAGAGTATTCGCAAGGAGATTCATATCATTTGGAAAACTAACACCCACAAGAGTTATAAGACAAAGTGATCCTCTATCACCAAACTTGTTTATCATGTCTGGGAAGTTCTTTCTAATATGATGCAGGAAAATTGAGAAGAAAGCATATTCATGTTTGAAAATAGCTCGATCAGCATCAGATCTTTCTCACCCATTATTTGTTAACGAATCTATTAGGGTATAAGGCTATAATAGACTTTTTCATGTAAATACAGTTCATATACTCCATAAGTAAGCCATAAGTATTTTCATTGGCTTACCCAATTGGTAGCTCTGGAACACTTTATACTTCCTCCGTCTCAGATAAAATGACACAATTTTCTTTTTCTGGCGTCCCACCAAAAATAACTCAATTTGAAAATTACTTAAAATGGAAAATGATGTGTTGTAAAATTTTCACAATGTTCTCGTTAACTTTAAAAACTTTCAGACTGAACTCATTGCTTTCCCAAAATATCCCTATTTTTTCTCACTTATTCTCTGCCACATTAGCTTGTATATAAGAGCGAGCCAAAAAGTAACTATGTCATTTTATCCGAGACGAAGGGAGTATATTAATTGTACTTACATGGAAAAGTATATTCAAACCTTATACCCCTTATACCCTAATAGACGCTTTAATCTTTAGGGAAGCGACAATATGTGAAACTATTCAACTGTAACATGTCTTACAAGATTACGAGCTAGTGACAGGATAGAAAGTCAACTTCGATAAATCATCTACTCTCTCTGTCCCAAACCAAACTTCACAGATTTTTTTCACGATTTTCAACAAACATGTTTGACTGTTAATATGCTTAACTACGTATAACAACGACAAACAAAAAATTGATATTTAGAAACTACTTACTACGAATAATTCAATCATATCACATGCGATAATATTATTTTTTTTATATCTATTCAAATATGTTGTCAAAATTTGATAGTATTGATTGTCAAATAGTAAGTTTAAAACTTAGTATGAGACAGAGAGTATCTCATTTAGCCCCCAGAGGGAGTATATTAATTGTATTTACATGGAAAAGTACATTCAAACCCTAATAGATTACAGGGAAGCGACAATATGTGAAACTATTCAACTGTAACATGTCTTACAAGATTACGAGCTAGTGACAGTATAGAATGTAAACTTGGATAAATCATCTACTTCCTCTGTTCCAAACCAATCTTCACAGAATCTTTTTCACGATCTTCAACAAGCATGTGTGACCGTTAATATGCTTAACTACGTATAACAACGACAAACAAAAAATTGATATTTATAAACTACTTACTACGAAGAATTCAATAATATCACATGCGATAATTTTTTTATATATATCTATTCAAATATGTAATCAAAGTTTGATAGTGTTGATTGTCAAGTAGTAAGCGTGAAGCTTAGTACGAGACCGAGGGATATCTCATTTAGCCCCAATATTGATAGCAGTAGTACTCCTGGTATGGTTAAATCAAATGGCCCATATGAATATTTAGGGTTGATGGGCACATTTGGCAGATCTAACGATAAAGGTCTGAATAAATGTAAAAAGTTGGGAACATAAACAACTATCAAAAAAGTGGAAAAGAAGGCCAGGCTGTTTTGCATGTTTAATTTTCCTGAAAAAGCTGACAGATAATCTTTTTAAATTGTACGTTAAATACTATAATGGAAACAATGGTGGAACTAGACCGGTATTTTTTGGGGGAGAGGGGAGGAGGGAGGCGAATTAGTACATAAATTGTTTGGGCAACACAAATAGTTTCAATCCCCCTATTACAAAATTAACAATAACTGATAATATGTCTCAATGCAAAACAAATTTTAAAAATAACTACTTTCGAACAGTAATTATTCTTGTAATGGATATATATAAATATAACTCTGCCTACTTGACTAAATATCAATATAACCCTCAAATATTTTTTTTAGTGCAAAATTAACCCTCAAATATTTTTTAGTGCAAAAATAACCCTACATACTTAATGAAATTACTAATATAACCCTCCGGAGTGTATTCCGGCATTGACTTACAATTCCGATCATTGACGGACCAGAAATGATAAAAATACCCTTTGGGCCAAATTCAAAAGTTTGAAAGAATATTCTGCCCCCAGTTCTGCCATCGCTTCGCCGCCGCTCCGTTACCACCATTACTACTTCGCTCCAAAATCTCCAACATCCACCACTCTCTCGAAAATTCACCATTACAGTCTGCCGCCATTACCCTTAAACCTCCAATCCGCTGATGGGGCTCAAGAAACAATTAAACCTTGAACACAACCTTAAGGCGCAGAATGTCCACCGACACCTGAAGGTCTCAGAGAGACACAGAGTCGACGATGGTGGTGGTGCATTTGGCTTTGAACAGGGTGAGGTCCAACACCAGAAAGAACACACCAAGGAGGAGTATCCCCAACACCACCCATATGCAACACTAACTCTTTCTTTGATTTCCTCGCGCACCTTCCTTTTATCCCAAATCTATTTCCTTTCTTTGATTCCAAATCCTCAGGCGCCTTTCTACGATGACGAGGTTAGTGTCAGTTTGGGGTGGTTTGTATGCTACCACCCCTAGCTCCACCATCATCGTGATGCCACCCACCCATCCCTACCCCTATCGTCACTGAGAAACCCTAACCCACCCTAGCCCCTAGCCACCCCGACCGATTCCACCCAACCCCTAGCTACTGCAAAACCCTAGCCACCCACCCCAACGCCAAACACCCGCTTTCGCCGCGAATCGAGAGAAGAAGAATTGAGATTTGAAAAAATGAATGAGCAGTAGAAGAAGCAAACGAAGAAGGGGCAAAAATGAACAACATTTGAGCAGGAGAAGAAGCAAAGAGGAAAAATGAAAGAGATTCGAGCAGGAGAAGAAGAACACAAATAAGATGTTAGTAATTTTTAATTATTTTTTGTTTATTGTTTTTTACATAGGGACAAAATTGTCTTTTCATGTAATTCAGGATAGAAGTTATCAGAATGTGTACATTTTCACCTACCGTTACTCCCTAGATATTTTTTCATTTTCAATTATCAAAAGATTATACTATTGAATATAAAAATTGGAGTTTTTGTTGGTTTTTCTCTCTAAGGCTGTATGGGCGATTTACACACGCTAACGGTGTAACCTCTATAACCATGAAGCACAAGAAGGGTAGGCCAAGGAAGAAGGAGATATTTCCTTTGTCAATATGGAACAGAGTTGGGCAAGAGGATGGCGCAGCTCTGTCAGTCAAGATGAGGAAGAGATTCAGAATCGGATGGGTAAAGAAATTGTAGAGAAGAGAATTTTAGCTAAGCAACAGATGGAGAAGATTGACCCAGCTGAGAAGCAAAACTTGACACAGACAGAGCTGATTGAAAATACAGTAAGTCCTGAAACCTCTGAGTTAGTAAATGATAAAACTAAAGAAAATCTGAGAAACTTTGGGTAGACGTGATAAGTGAAAGTTGGGTTAAATTGAATGGAATGATGATTGACTATTGTGCTCCAATGATTGTTAATGGTGAATTAGAAGTAGAAATTGAAGTAGATGATTTACAGGAAAAACTTAAGTACTAGGAAACAACTTTATTCATGCATGTGTTAGGAAGAGAATTGACTATGAATGTAGTTAAAAGATATATGATGAACTAATGGTCTTTTGTTACAATGCCTAATCTGTATTATAATGATGATGGGTACTTTATCATGAAGTTCAAAAATATAGATGATAGAAATGCAGTGCTGAAGAAATGCCCTTACACAATTCATAATATGGCAACGTTTCTACATGTCTGGAACCTAAATTTCTCAATGAAACATGACTCAGTTAACATGCTGCCAATTTGGGTGAAGTTCCCTAAACTGCCTTTACATCTATGAGGAGCTAAGAGCTTAGGCAAGATTGTGGGTGATAGGGGAAGCTTTTGTTTACTGGTGAGTGTACATCAAACAAACTTAGAGTGTCATATGCTAGGCTGCTAGTTGAAATTGACATTACACAAAAAAAATCCCTGAAATAGTAAGCATAAAATATGTTGGAGGAGATTGGATTAAACAGGATGTTGAGCTGGAATGGAAACCTGCATTTTGTGACAAATGTCAGGTAAGAGGTCATCAGTGTAAGGAGAAGATATCCAGGCCTAAAGTTGTTAATAAATGGCAAATTAAACAAAATAACACCGAAGTGGTGCAAGTTTATGAAGTAAATAAAAAACAGAATGAGAATGGAGTAACTGAAAATGAGGAATGGAGTGTTGTGAAAACAAGAAGTAAAGGGAAGAAGAAATGTGATACTAAGAATCAGAACCTAATCAGATTGGAAATGGAAGGGGAGAATATGGGAGCAATTCAAATGGGAAAATGGAAATAGAGTCTCAGGATTTTGAAGGATCCTGGAGACCTCTATGACCATTTCCCATGATTGTATCATGGAGCATAAGGGGGCTGAATAATGTGGTAAAGTGTAGAGAGATTGGCTCCTGTATCAATGGAATGGTTGTTACAATTGCTGCACTTGTGGAAACTAGAGTGAAAAGGGAAAATTAGATGAAGTAAGGGGGAAACTGGGGTTGAAATGGAGTTACATTGATAACTATGAAAATCATCCTAATGGTAGGATTTGGCTACTATGGGATAGTAGCAGAGTTGATGTAAGAATGAGATGAGTACTGATTAGATGATACACAGTGGCATATATGGGAAAGATGGAAAGCTGATACATTATTTCACTGCAGTGTATGCAGTTAATCAACTAAAAACAAGGAAGAAACTATGGGTGGATATGTAGAAACCGCAAACACAAACACAAGGGGAGACTTGAATTGCTATGAGATATTTCAACAATGTTCTATCTACCCAGGACAAAATAGGAGGTAATGAGTTACAGGTGACTGACTTCCTTGATCTGGAGCAAATGATGAATAGAGTTGGCTTGTGTGAATGTGACACTGTAGGAGAACATTTTTACTTGGTCTAATAGACATGTAGATAGGGCTATATACTCAAAAATTGACAGGGTTATTGGGAATGTTCACTGGTTTCATAAATATCCTCAGTTGAAAGTGGAGGTACTTAAACCAGGGGTTTTTTTATCATTCCATGTTAAGAATTCAGTGCATGAAGAAAAGAAATTGAGAAATAAGCAATTCACATTGATGAACTGCTTGCTGGAGAAACAAGAAGTTATAGAGGCAATACAAAGAAGTTGGGAAAAAACTATAGAAGGGAGGCATGTGTACGTTGTTTAGAAGAAGTTGCTGAGATTGAAAAAAAGACTTTGCAGACCATACTAGAGAGGTTTTTGGAGTTAAAAAGAAGCTGGAGAAAGTTAGAGGGGAACTAACTACAGAACAGAAAGAGCTGGGAAAACAAAAAAAATGGGAAAAAATCTTAAAGGTGATTGTATGTACATAAAAAGTACTGAAATGGAGTACAATAGATGTGAAGATAGCTATGCAGAAGGCTAAGGTGGATTGGCTGAGATTGGGGGATGGAAACATGCTTATTTACATGCCTCACTCAAAGCAAAAAATAGGCATACTGGGATTCTAAAGCTAGAAAAAGACAATGGGCAAATAGTGTAGGATCAGAGGGGTATTGAGGATGAAATCACTGGATTTTACAAAAAAAAACTAGTGGGGCAGAATGTAGGAAGAATTGAAGTCGTTGATAAAATTGTTATTAGAAAGGGGGAACATGTTGAGTACAGAATATAGAAAGAAACTGATAGTGAATGTAACTGAGGAGGGAGTATTAGAAGCTCTTAAGGGGATTAGTGATCAGAAGGCTCCAGGAGTTGATGGTTTCAGCTCTAAATTCTTTTAAAATGAATTGGAAGGTGATAAGGGAAGATGTAATGAAAGCTCTGTATGACTTCTTTGATAATGGAATAATGTATAAGGATGTAAACAATACATTGATTACTCTGATACCTAAACATGCAGCTTCCAAGAAAGTGAAGGATTTAAGACCTATATCATGCTGCTAAACTCTTTATAAACTGATCTCTAAAGTCTTGACTAACAGATTAAGTGAAGTAATTGCAGGAATTGTACATGAAAGCCAAGCTGCTTTTGTACCTGGCAGGAACATTCATGAACACATCATGTTGGCTTATGAGTGGATAAGGGGCTATAGTAGAAAAAATTGTGATCCCAGATGTCTAATTCAGATTGACCTATAAAAGGCTTATGATACAGTAGATTAAGAAGCATTGGAGATGATATTACAGAAGATTGACTTATCATGTCCGTTTAGCAACTAGATCATGATATGTGTGAAAAATGTGTCATACAAATATGTGGTGAATAGTAATGTTACTGAGTATATAAAAGGTGAAAGGGGACTGAGGCAGGGTGATCCAATATCCCCTCTATTTTTTGTGCTTGGTATGGAGTATATGCACAGGTGTTTAAAGGAGGTAGCTGGAAAAACTGATTTCAACTATCATTATAGATGTGATAAGTTAAAGCTGATAAGCCTTAGCTTTGCAGATGACCTGTTATTACTGGCAAAAGGTAATAACAAGTTCGTGCATATACTTATGTCAGCTTTCCAAAAATTCACAAAATTCACTGGGCTGAAAGTTAACCAGGAAAAATTTAAAGTGTTCTTTGGAGGAGTAGAGGAGGACTAGAAGCAAGAAATACTCAGGATGACAAGGTTTGGGGAAGGAGAGTTACCTTTCAGGTACTTGGGAGTACCCTTAACCAGCAGAAGATTGACAGTACGGCCCTACCAGCCACTGATAGAGAAGATCACTGAGAGGATTAGACATTGGAGTGCCAGGTTACTTAGCTATGCATGAGAATACAACTGATTAAAATTATTCTTTTTGTAGTGGCTAATTACTAGATTCAATGCTTTCATATTCCTAAGACAATGCTGAAACATATTGATGCCATATGCATATCATACATGTGAAGTGGTGGAGGTGAAACCACCAGAAAATCACCCATATCCTGGGAGAGGATATGTTCAACTAAGAAAGAAGGTGGAATGAATATAGTATCTCTGTTGGACTGGACTGGGGAAGTTATGATGAAGAATCTGTGGAATTTATGCAGGAAGACTGATAGACTATAGATCGAGTTGATCCATATCTATTACATAAGAAATGGTGATATGATGATTGTTGTTATTCCAGGATCAAGCTCTTGGATGATCAAAAGCCTTATGAAATGCAGAAGGAAAGCTCAGGGTTTGGAGCAGTGGAGGCAGCAAAAGGATCAAGGAAGATATAAAGTGATAAAAGTGTAGCAGGCTTTAAGAGGAGAAACTGAGGAGGTTCTGTGTGGGGGGAAATGCTATATGATAACCAAGCCAAACCAAGAGAAAAGTTTATATTGTGGATGAGCTCTCATCACAGGTTGCTGACAAAGGATAGAATGATAAAACTGGGGATGGTAGTTGAAAGAGCATGCCAGTTTTGTGATGAGTATGAGAGTATGGATCACTTGTTGTTTGAATGCATGAAAACTAAGGCAATTTGGAGCAGTGTACTGACCTGGATGAAAAATCAACAGACAACCATTGAAGTGGGAAGAGGAGAAGAAGTTGTTGATGCAAAACTGTGACAGAAGTGGATAGAAAGCACAGCTGCTGAAACTTGCAGCTGCCGATACAGTTTATACAATTTGAAAAGCAAAAAATAAGAGCTACCAAGGTAAGATCAGGCAGGGAGAAGATTTAGCAAAAAAACATCATTGAGTGTATAGTGTATAGATCTTGGATGAAACCAAATCTTAGAAAACAATGTGTAAAGTTTATGATAGGAGAATAGAGGAGAAGAAGGAGGTTATAAGGTTGTAAATCTCAATTTTGGTAATGAAAAGTATTTTCTTTCCAAAAAAAGAAGAATATTATATTGGCACTTATGTGGATTATGTAGGATTATAAAAGCATTTTTCTCTTCTTGTAATAGATGTCCCACTAGACAGTTTGCATCACAAATAAATTAAACACACCAAAATCATTATAAATTTAACTAATCAGCATAAATTGCTAGCTATATCACAAATCAAATAACAATCCACATAAACAAAACACACAATTGAGTATTAACTGTTAATATTCTTCACAATTTCAGTCACAAATGTAAAATGGCTAAGAATCATTTTATGCATTTTCACTTTTTTTTTACTCTTACTTTCTAAACATACCATGGTACAATTACAGAAAAAGTGTGGGGCAAAATTTCATTTACATGTTGTGGCACAAAGTTTTCTAGAAGAGAGAATGAGAAATGATTTGGGAATTAGGAATATACTCAAATTTTAGGGATATTAATTCTAAATTGGATTGAAAAACTTTGGACTTGGTCTGTTTCATTTTTTTTAAAAACCCAAAACATGAATATTTGTTTGAAGAAATATGAAAATACAATATTAGCCTATTTCTTAAAAGAGGTCTTATTCTTTAAAAACAAGCCCAAGACATAAATATTTGTTTGAAAAACAAGCCCAATTCTGAGGAGAGGTCTTCTTCTTCCTTGCTCGCCCGCTCCCTGTGACATCTTCCCAAACCCAATTTCCGGCCAAAATCAAAATCGTATAATTTCGAAAAATACTTTCTAATCTTTTTTCTGGGCGGACGATGATTTTCTCAGTCGAGGCACACGAAGACTATTATAAAAATTTGTACACTTGTAATAATACTACTCCCTTCATTCGTCAGAATTTACCGGGGCGGCCACTCCGACTTGACCCCCCATAGTTCCGCCACCACAGGGAAGCACTACGAATGAAAAAAAAAATACATTGAACCAAATGGATGAAATATTTGTACCTCAAAAGGAATGAGAGACTTTCAATTTAAAGATGATAATTGTCAATCTCGCAATGCTCGGGAAACAAATATTTAAAAATATTCAATTTCACAGTGCTAGAAAAATGAGTGCGGCGTCTGCATTAAATATGTCATTTTCTGTAAAGACTAAATGTTTGGATACTTTATTTTGATGATTAGTGCAGTTTATATATGTTACAAGAATGAGTTTGAAAGGAAAGGAAATATCTATCATATCATATCTTATCCCAATCAAATCTCAATCACCAATCTCGTCTATTCTAACATATCTCAATCAAATCTCAATCACTGATCTCGTCTATCCTAACAACCCCCCAAGCGAAGCGTCCGATTCTCAAAGATGCAAAGCTTGGACCTGAAAAAAATCAAAAAGAGGACAAGATAATCCTTTTGTGAAGATTTCTGCAAGCTGAAGAGACGTAGGAACATGGTAAAGACGAAGCTTACCCGAAGAAACCAACTCACGAACGAAGTGATAAACAATGTCAATGTGTTTCGCCCGCTTGTGCGCAATAGAGTATTGAGCCAAAAATATGGCATTGTTGTTATCACAAAGTTGAAGTGGAGGACCGGAGAGAGAGAGAGAGAGAGAGAATCGAAGATCACGTAGTAGGTGAGATAATTATACAACTTCTGCCGCAGTATTTTCCAAGGCACGATACTCGGACTCGGAATTGGAATGAGAAACTGTGGGTTGCTTCTTAGCACTCTAAGAGACTAGGTTGCCACCAAAAAAATGGCATACCAATATGTAGAATGACGGATCTCGAGACAATGCGCCCAATCTGCATCTGAAAAGCCCAACACCTCGGAAGAGCGAGCTGATCAAATGACAAACCAAAGTGCATAGTCCCACGAACGTAGTGGAGAATACGAGTAACTGCAGCAAAGTGATCACCCCTAGGATCCCGGAGATACTGACTAACGGAATTCACCGCAAACGTAAGATCTGGACAAGTGATAGTGAGATAATGCAAAGCACCAACCAATGACCGATAAAGAGTAGGACTTGAAAACTTCCCACTGGTACTGCTGTGAAGCTGAGACTGCGGAAGAAACGGCGTAGAGACGGCAGTAGCATCAGTCATCCCAGATCTACGGAGAATATCACGAGCATACTTGGTCTGGCCCAAGAACAAACTTGAGGAAGTAGACTCAACCTCCAAACCAAGAAAATAGTATAAAGAGCCCAAGTCCTTAATGGAAAACTCTTTATCAGTTCGAGCAATGAACTGATGAATAGCCGAAGAGTCATTCCTGTAAGGATAATATCATCCACATAAACCAAGAGATAAAGAAGAGTAGTTCCGCAAGAAAAACAAAACAACGATGTGTCTATCGAGCTGTAAAGGAAACCAAGCTGGCGTAGGTAAGTGCTGAACCGGTGAAACCAAGCTCGAGGAGCCTGTTTTAAGCCATAAATGGCTTTCCGTAGACAACAGACATAATCAAGATGAGCATCATCCTTATAGCCAACAGGTTGGGCCATGTAGACAGGAGAATCAAGAACACAATTTAGGAAAGCATTCTTGACATGCAGCTGATGTAAGAGCCAACGACGAATGGTAGCAATGGCAAGAGCAGTACGAACAGTGGACGCCTTTGCAACATGGCTGAAGTATGATCAAAATAAAACCCTGGAATATGAGAGAAACCCTACGCAACTAGTCGAGCCTTGTAACAATCAATAGTACCATCAGACTGGTACTTGAGACGATAAACCCACTTGGGGCCAACAACATTAACATCTGGTGGACGAGGCACCAAATCCCAAGTATGCTGGTGGCGAAGTGCATTCATTTCCTCTTCCATTGCTGAAATCCAGCGAGGATCACGAAGAGTCGCACGATAATCCCGGGGCTCATTCTGAGAAACTAATGCAGCAAGAAAACTAGATACCTTATAATCAGAGAAGGATCGAGGGCGTCGAGAACCATCCATCATTCTGGTGGTCATCTGATGCAAGCGAACATGTGCTGACTTAGGAGAGACATCAGTGACAGGGACAGGAGAATCTGGAGCAGAAGTGATGCGAGCCTGGGGCGAAGGTGTAGTGGCTAGAATCATGGGTCTCGGGGTTGCAGAAGTAGGCATCAGGTTCGGAGCGGCTGAAGGTGATGCTGGAGCGTCATGATCAGAACAAACCACACAAGGTAAACGAGTAGAGGGTGATACAGGGCGAGCCCTAGGTGAAAAGGACCATGCAGCAGAGGGCTCTGTAAATGAAGATAGCTCCAAATGAGAGATAGAGCGGACATCCTGTGGAGAGGAGGTATACAGAAATAAGGTCTCTTCAAACTGGACATGACGTGAGACATAAATACGCCCAGTAGCCGTATCGAGACACTTGAACCCTTTGTGGCGAGAACAGTAGCCAATAAAA
>JAULKK010312914.1:0-11830 GCA_032355705.1 Rubia peregrina
GTGTCTACATAGCAATGTAACTCAATTTGTTTATATCCAGAAAATTTTAATTTTCCTTTTATATAAATTGAATTTGGGTTGGTAATATTAACCATTTTAAGCTTATGGTTTAAACCTTTTTAATTCTTTACATGACATGCAAAGTTTTTGGGTTGTTTTTAATATAATTGAAAAGTATGGGGATGAAATATATAGGCTGCCCTATTTTCATCCATTTTGGGTGGTCACCCTAGGCTGCATCCAAATTTTAAAAATTTGCACCCATCCAAGCAAGCACCCTCTAGTTTATCGCATTCTTCATCTGAGAAGTGTAGATCTAGTTTCGTTAGGTGTTCTATTTGAGTTTTTGGATTGAAGGCCGCTCTAGGGCTTGGGTTTTCAGATGGTTTAGCTAAGGCCTTTCGCATGATAAGGGCGGAAAAGAGGAGACGTTATGCTTAGCCATTGCGGCATCGCCGGTGAAAAAGAAGAGAGATCGGAGAGTAAGGTTTAGTGGCCAATCGTCTCTGAGAAATTAGGAATCGCCTCGGATCGATTATTCAAATTGTGGAAATTTATCCATTTACTTTTATACCGTAAGAAATTATATGTGATTGGAAATTCATTTTACGTATTAGAGAAGAGTAGGAATACCATACTGAACAATATTTAAGGAAAAAAAATAGATTGGGTCTCATGAAAGGATCCACTTATTTTTTTACCTTATACAATGCATTCGTTATATAACATACAAAATTTAATTCAAAATTTAAAAATAAAATTTTCACATTATAGAATTTTATATTTTCATATTCAAATACACATTATTACTTGTTTTAACATTTAAAATAAAATATTTAAATTTTATAAAAAAATACAACATTTAAGGAAAAAAGTACAATGGACTGTCCATAAATTTCAGGAAAGGCAGTATTTCCTTAGACTTTCTCATAATAATATATCCATAGAATATTGGATAAAATGTATTCAAAATCACTTATCCTAAGAATTTATAAGATGCATGATAAATTTATCCACAATCACTTATTCGTGAGAATAATTATCACATGCAAAGACAATTTCGGTATAGAAAATATATTTCATTAAAATACCAATAATCCCTAAAATTACCATTCTATTGATTGAAATTTTATACCATAAATTCAACCCAAAAGAAACTATTTAATAATTTTAAACCGGGCCTATTACATATGAGTAACACTCAAATCGACACATATATAATTTATTTTAATTCATCAGGTATTTTACCTTCAAAATTTAAAATAATTTGGAAAGAGAACATATTGGAATGAAACTAATAATTATTAATATTGATCAAAACATAAAATCATCCAAATAAATAAATTAAATATTAATGATTACTATATATATAACATAGAAAACCTATATACATGCATATTTCATTATCTTATCAACACGTATTCTCAATAAAGACTAATTAATCAATTCATGTATTCCTATTGTTAAGTGATAAGGAAAATATCTACTTAAGTCATTTACCAAACACCTTTTAGACCATATATAAAATAATAAGAAAAAGAAATAAAAAAATAAATATTAAAATAAAAAATATAAATATATGGAGAGAGAAATATCTTTTAAACATGCAATTGACACTAATAAGTTTACTACGTTAGTAGAACTGAACCCAACCTGAACCGATCCCTGTGGATTTTGACCCAAACTAAGGTGAGTGTTTCATCGCTTGCATAAATTGAAACTAACTAGATATTTGCATGCTATGACTGGTTATTTAAATTTTTTATATGCTACATGAACAGATTATGTCATGCATGGTATGTCACATTGTATTTTTCTATTTTAAAATTCCTATCATATGAAAGAGGATGATGTGTACATTATCACAACAAACTAAACTTGATTTGATATGTGTATCACCGTCTTAACTTTATCTTGATGTGTTTGTTTGAATACCTACTCTTTACTACTTGAATGAAATGTGTATTTGATAAATTTGGGGTCCATGGAGTTATTATAGTTCTGTCGAAATCAACGGGGACGACAAGGATCGAGACCGTCTACACGCGGTGTTCACACCCATAACCTTGAGCCTATTTCTTCTTTTTTTCTCAAACTGTATTTGCATCCATTTATTCTCTTTAAGATCGTAATTTTCAATCAAGTCTGTCCAATTTAACGGAAATTCTTCTTTAACTTTTCTCCTTCATGAATACATTGCTTGAAGTCACCATTGAATGATTTGAAACTGGTGAAAACATGTGACAAGTTACGAAATGCATTATGATAAATCTGCCAAATACACAAACGATGATATGCATTTGGAAAAACTCTCTTCATAGCATTACCAATTGCCACTTCTTGATCAGTGAAAATAGTCTTTATCATCGTTCCTCCCATTACATGTATAAATTATTCAAAAGTCCAAACAAATGTCTCTGCAGTTTCGTCACTTACCAAGGCATTAGCAAAGATGATGGTCTGCATCTGACGGTTTAAACTAACAAATTGTGTGAAAGGCATGTCATAATCATTTGTTTTGCATGTTGCTTCAAAAGATAAAATATCGCCAAAACATTCATAGTCAATTCTTGATTTTGCATCACACCAAAAACAATTACGAATTTGATTATCAACATCCACTTGAATTGCATACTGGAATGGATTATTCTCCTATTTCTTCTTTTGAAAATAAGTAGAAGAAGAATACCATCACCTTTCTTAAGAAGCTCTGTGCATCTCCTTTGCACCATATTATCTAATTCGGCATGTGAAGAACTAAACTTATCATAACCACCTACATCTTGTGCACAATAGTGGTGAATATCAGAAGGATCAATTCCTACATCTGTCATACTATTAATTAGGTCTTCCTGACCTGGACGTACATATCCGTGGGATCTCAAAATATGTTTTTGTCTAGATGAGCAAGTATATGTGTATGTTGTTTAACAAGATCAGTGACCACATAATTTTTTAGAATTATCCGCTAATGCAATATTCATTCTTTTTTCACAATTAAACATTGTTTGTGGACGTGACTTGTTCAACGTTCCACTTGAATGTTTTTCATGTTTGCCTTGACGAGAATAACATATGATTCGCCATACTAATTTTTTATCCTTCTCTCCAGTGTACCCGTGGTGGCTCCAAATACTAAATCACACTGATTCAAATGCCATACCTTTTTCAGGTGCATTGCCCAATTCAGATGCCATATTTTAGTTGACAAGATGTTTCTCTAGATTTTCTTTCTCTAAAAATTGTTAATCCATATAATAATACACACACTAGTGGAGGGTGGGGTGTTTAAAGATGGTTATTATAGACCATAGAAGTCACTTAGGAGGTGACTTCTCTGGTCCCAATTTTGATTGTTCACGATTAAGGGTGGTTCCTAGAACTGCCTTCAAAATTTCCCACCAAAAGCTATTAGTTTGTGTCTTTGATAAGGTGAGAGAACCACCTTTGAACGGGATCCAAATTTGGAACATAGAGTACATCTTCAGCCGTTGGGTGGAGTTACGAAGGCGGTACCAATACTAGTTCTGAAACCTAAACTTGGGGTCGGAGCTGATCCGTGTGTTCCTAAATCCAGTGTGGAATCCGGACCCAGCCTGATTTTTAGCGATCCTAATCGGGAATCTAGGTTCTGAATGAGGAACTAGTTGTCGGTGATTTTTTTTTATCATAGCTCATCTTGAGAAAACACTTCCAAACTCATAATTAGTGTCAGGAGCAATGGTAAAAATATAAACAATGTGCATACCAGTTCAATGTTTGCCACTCATCAAAAATAGCTTTTGCAACAAATGTAGCCTATGATTGCGCAATGTTTAAAAAATGTATAGAATCGACTAATCTAGCACTAATCTATACATTAGGAATAAAAATAACCTAAATTCTATTCCAGTTATCAAATCTAACTACATTAACCAACGTAATAGTACACAATACGAGTGTAGTTCCAACAAAAATCTATAGACATAGCTAATCATGCAACTATCTATAGATTTGAATAGAAAATAAAAAAATTCTATTCCGCAAAATACACGTCACTAGTGCTGAGATATGTGTTATACTATCACCTTAGGTCTTCCAAGATTTGTGGATCAAACATTTATTAGATGTCTCTCCACACAGTTTCTTGCAACATTGATGTCATCTTGTGAATACAACTTGTGTTCCTTTGCAAAAATTAAAGGACATTGGAATACAAGGAATTAGTCATGATATATTTGTAGTTTATCGATAATTTAAAATAAATGACATACATGTGGACTACATACTTACCTTTTCAATTTCAAGGTAATCCAACCATACATCTTTAATGTACTCATCCGCGTACAACATTACGTAGTAACCACATTCCCATGCTTTTACTTGTTTCTTGTACTAGTATTTTTGAATATAAATTAGTGGATAGTTAATGACATTCAAATATTAGGACTCCTAAATAACTCTATACAAACCTTATTTTGGGCTATTTGTAAGTAATTTTTAACATTACGCTCATCGAATGCAATCCTCAAAATATCTACAAATGCTTGCAATGATTGAAATTTCAAAGGATCTATCCAATACACGTGCTTAGCTTCCGGGACAATCAATATCAAAGACCAATGACCCCTACATTGAATTTTTTTTATTAATGAAATATTTTATGAATATTAGAATGTATAGCTATATTTAATATTAGTGAAATTGAAAACATAATCTCTCTATGTAAGGTGCAACGTAGAATTTTATATCATTCCTGGCTAAATATTTGCGTATGTATTCAAACCTCTCTCGGTTCGAACACCCAATTCCTTAAGTCATCAACAGACACAAATAGCCCACCCATCCTTTTGCCTTTTGATTGGAAAAAGTAGTACATGTACCTTTCACCAAAAAATATGTAGATTACATATCTATATGTGTTAAGTTCGATTGAACATATATTGAATGGGTAAAACAAAGAGAGCGCTTACAGTAGAAAGAGAGACATGATCGGTTGGTTGACTTGGCCACACTTAAAAAATTCATCGAAATCACTCCACAGAACGATGATGTCCCTCTTTCTACCAAACACACACTCATTTCCAGAAAAAATAAATGTTGAGTTATGTTCATGTGCCGAGATCCAGTGTGACAATATTTTCACAAATGGTTGTGAACCCTTTCCCACTTATGCTCTTGGCTTAGGTGTTTTGGCATGTATCAAGGCTGGTAGGATTGACTTTGTGGGTGTTGGATGGAATTGTTTCAAATGGCCGTCCTTCTTCGGATCGATGTAAATAAGATTGTGAGGCCATTGTAGGAACATTTTTAGGCTGGTAATCTCCTTATGGAATGGAAAAACTTGCATTGTGCACCAACGGTTTCTTGATGGAAACCCTTGCAATTCCACTCATCATTGGTATGGAGTGACGATGTCTCATCGATTCAAAATAAATACCATCGGCCACATGCATTGGTATGAATTTTTCACTCACCTCTATGAAAACTCACTCAAACTATTTCCCTAATACAATGAAAATATAGCCTATTTAATGATGTACCAATAATGAAGTTTGAGAGTTATTAAGAAGATCAAACTTTTTTGTTGGGGATAACGTTGCCTTGGTTGGTGTGACATCCATTGCCTTTTTCGCGGGGATAAGATGGCCTTGTTAGGGTTTCCAACAATTAGTGCCCTCAGTGCTAAAATTTTGTTCACCATAATTTCACTCGGCGAGTGGTGGGACCCTCTTGAAGGGGGCTCCCAATAGCTAGTTAATTATTCTTGATTATCTGGAAATTGAAAACTCGTGTGCCTTGCTAAATTGCGGATCAAAATTTCTTGTCGCTCCAATCGGTTGACCCGCACTAGGGCTTCCTTCTTCAATTTCGTTGATTTTTTATGGCTTAGCCCCAATATAAGAGCGTACAATTCCAAAAGCCTCTCGTTGCCTCAAGAATCCACCAACCCTTCTTGCGCACCCCAGGTGTTCGGATTTAACAGTATCCTCGCACAATATGTCATGCCGCCTGGATGGAATGAATATTCCCTGAACTGCATCATGTTTTAATTTCTCTTATGTAATTCCAGATTTCAATGTCACGGAAAAAAAGTTTGCAATTTTAAAATTATATTGCAATTAATAACAATCTTGTCGGTTTCTTTGCAAATTCAATTGCCTCATTTTTACATACCGACCCTCTTTGTTTTGTTGAGCCTTGAGGAACCGATCATATCATTCAATATGTTCTACATCAATCAGAATAACCGATACCCTAGCCTCTTCATCGTACATTCCCATCTCCATTGCCAATATGACTTCCCTTTCAAATTGCTCCTTTACTATCTCGAGCGCCACCAATGCATAACCCCCACAACTCTTCCTATGCTGAGTTAAGTTGAGGGCACAAATACATTTTATCTCTTTCCTTGCCCCCTACGAGAAAATATGGATGAAGTTACGTAAATTATGATTTCTAAGATAAAATAAACTATCAATTATGATTGAGACCAACATTTCGTTGATTCTCCAATACTCTTCTCTTGTGGATCTCCCAACTCTTAGGTTGCATGTGTGTGAATGTTATCTATGGTCTATCACCCTTTCCATTGGAGAAAATGTAATCCCTTAATAGAGTGTACTTGTGTTCTTGCCAACTCTTGGATAAAATATTCATGGCCCTCTTCTTCAAGTCGTCCATGTGAGGGGCATCGATTTCGAATGGTCTCTAAAGGGACACAAATAACAAAATCATCAAAAATCTTGTATATTTCATTTATATGAAATAATTTCTTATAAACCATGATTGTCAACTAAATAGTTGGGTTACCTTGCACTCTAACCAGAATATCTCCTTGTATTCTTTCGGAACTTCATGCCAATTATCATAGCGAATATCAACCCTGGTCCTACCCACCTTTCCAACCCAACTTCCCCATTTTGCACATTCTTTCGACAAGAAATGACCCATCTTATTGAAAACCAACAAAGTAAATTCTTTCCTAGCCCTTCTATTTTCTAGGGTTCTACAAAGTAAACTCTTGTATAAACTGTTGTCTCTGTATTCCCATTTTCCAAAGAAATATGATCACGAGGATTTTTTTGGGCATTTAAAAACCAAGAAATACCGATATAATCTCAACAAATAGGAGGGTAACAAAATAAAAACTCAAACGAAAACAAGTAATCACGGAATCCAAACAAAAGAACAAATCAATGAAATCAACAATGTTATATTATGATGAGCAGGAACAAGGAAGAAGATACATTTTACTTTACTAACCATTTAAGAAGAAGATATACAAATGATTACCATCATATAGCTATAGAACTAGGGTTGTGTCTTAGAGGTAACCATTGTTTACCAACCATTGTTTACCAATATTATGTATTATTTACCAACCATTGTTTACCTAATGTTGTGTCTTTGAGGTATGATCAACACATCAAACCCATAATTTGGAGCTTCCACACCCTAATCAAAATACTCCTTTTACAACTCCATTGTAGATTGATAACCATCATATTGCTATAGAACTAGGGTTGGGTGTGGTTGAAAATTGAGGATTGGAGAGGGTGAAGGGTTGATGTGGTTTTTTGAAAAAAGAGGGGTTTGGGGGGGTTTTTTGATGAAAAAATGGGGGAACTCGCTCCTCTTTTGGAAATTAATATTCCCCTTTGAAATGCATTTAATGCATTTAGTAGGGTTCCCGTCTGAAGTGAGTTTCGATTGAGAAACTTTGTCATTCCTTCACAAATAAAATGAGGAAGTCTATTCCTCATTCGGAATATTTTTTGCCTCAACCAATTTAAAGCTATGACAGAGTTCCGAGTTCGGAACATAGAGATGTACATAGAAAATAAAGGGCAAAAATCTGAAACATTTCAAATTCCAATCCCAAAAGTTAGAACCCTAAACCCTCCTTGAAATCATATTTCCTTGGAGAAAGATCATCATTCATCCAATTTCACGATGACGAGAACTCAAGGATGTAAGAGGCCGAGTAACCACAAAAATGCATCGGCAAGGAGCCACGAACCTATAACAGAGATTGGGGAAAGTTCAATTTTTTTAATACCTAGGTGGAGTAGAGGTTTGTCAAATTTCATAGAAATCGTAAGTGTGACAATCCTAAGGGTGTTCCGGGTGAAAGATTGGATGATTTATCGTTAGGATACTTACTTTGTTACTTCCGTCACCAATGTATGACTAAATTGTTGACATTGGAGGATAGGGTATACACCGATGAGGTGATTTAGTTTTATTCAAATTTAAGGAAAATAGTAACAATGGGGATTTAACACAGGTTAATCGTATAAATGTGATGGTCACAAAGTATACCATAAATGCTGTTTTAGATTGCCACTACATAAACCCTAGTAAACTGCATCTTGTTATTGGAGACTTTTCACCAACAAAGTTGGCCTGCAGTTACGGAGGCCACATTGTTAGACCATGTAGAGATGGAATGTAAGTATTTCCATAGGGATGAGCCAGGGGCAGGTAAGGAGTACACTTATGATGTGGGGGAAATTGATAGTAGAGTAGAGAATAGTTTTTGAGTGGATTTGTATGAATGATTTTCCGTCTGGTTGACACGCCTGTGAACCGACAATAGGCAGCTTAATGTTGTTTTATTACATCATAGAGGTGATCTGTATTAACCTGGGCTACACAATAATTAACTATATGTTGAAATCAGTAGTAAGGAAGAAGAGAGATCTCCCCTACCGGGAGACTTGTAACTGCACTGCTTCAGAAGTTTGGAGTGACGCCACTAGATCGACCGATGCGTATTGAATACTTTGATGAGAGTTGGTTCACTCACACTAAGCTTTATTTGAGAGAGGAAAACAAGTAGTTGCCAAAGGTATTCATGGGTCCCAGGGCGACGACAACTGCGATAAAGAGAGCAAGGGATGATGATATAGAGATGTTTGAGTCATCACGATAACGTAAGATCTACTTTATATTGTAAAAAGTTTCAATATTATATAATCAATTTAAAATGTTTTTATGCAAATTATATGAATTTGTAGACGCTGGACGTGATTGGAAAAGTATGGTCAGCCGGTATTTACAATGCATCCACGTTGATGTAAGAATGACGAACAAAGAAATGGAGCTAGTGGAGGCCCTCCATGCAAAGTTCATCAAATCAACTAGATTGCAACTTTGACGTCGTTGATTCCCCCTCAATTTTCAATGTAATATGGGACTACCATGGATGAGTAAAGCTGGAGCGGTTTTACCACCATGTCATCTGACGATGAAACTATTTACAAGGATTGGTGTCACCACAGTTAGGGAAAAACATACAATGGTTTAACATTGTATGATGATAGCAAGGAAGGATCTTGATAAGATAAAAGATATAAATACCATCCATGAGGAGGTTACTGAAGCATCACCTACCAACATGGAGAAAATACTGGTCTGACCATTAAGAACCGTGGAAGTTGGTAAAGCTCTGTTGGCTCAGGTTAAACAACATTACAACTTTTACTTGATGAATATTTTGATGTCTTCTCGTGGCATGTTTCTGACCTAACAGGAGTCCTAAGAAATTTAGAGGTACACCACCTCAACATTAATCCCATGATCTAACATATTCAACAAAAAAGAAGAATCTTTGCCCCTAAAAGAGGGGTGGCTATTAAAGAAGAAGTATCAAAACTACTCAAATCGAAGAGGTGGTTTACCCTAAGTGACTTGCCAACCCGGTCATGGTTAAAACACATGAAGGGGGATAGAGAATATGCATCTACTGCATCGAATTAAACAAGTGTTGCTCAAAGGATAGTTATCTAGTACCATCGATCGATCAGCTCATAGAAGTTGTAATTGGGTACCAGGTGATTGCCATCTCCGATACCCAGGAGGGTTATCAATAAATCCTAATGGTATAGAAGGATAAGATGAAAACCCCATTCATCATGGACACTAGGACATTTTGCTATAAAAATGTCATTTGGGCTAAAAAAATTCAGGAGCCACATATCAACGCTTGGTAGAGAAAATATTCGAGGAGCGGGTTGGCGGGAATAGGGAGATTGGGAGGTCATCGACGTAGCTCTCAAAGATAATATTTTAAGCCCTTTTTGCTTACTAACTACAATTAAGTAGATAGTGGCAAGTCTGGGTCGTCCATAGAGACAAGGGATATTCCTAAGTGTTTGCTCATATAATGGTAAATACTACGCTAGATATATAGATATACATATATATAAAAGCACATAAAAAGGGGCATTTTTGGTTTGGTTTTTCTAAGTTATGAAAGTAAAAACAAGATAACTAGCAAAGTCAAGTAACTATGCTAATCGTGCAAAAAAACTAATAAAAAGATACAAAAACTACAAATACCAAATCCTTGGGGGCAATAGATTTCCGCTTCCAAGTCTTCTATCTATCATTGAATATAGAACCTATTCAACACCTTTACTACTTGTTGTGAAGATAAATCTTCCATTCTTCTTTGATCGTAGTTTACAAGAGTGAATTCGACATCTCTAGCTAAACCTCACTAATAACCCCTTTAGTCATTCAACGCCTAAAGGTATCCCATTAATGACATTAAGTTCAAAGAATAAAAAAGTTTGCTAACACTTATAAACACTACAGTGTCTAAGCATTGAACCAATTCATGCATTTACACAAGATTGGTCAAGAACGTTCAGCGCTCATTAACTTCTCTCATTTGCTACACAAATAAACATGACAAAGAATTCAACATTTTCACATTTACCTATCACTCATCGAATCACCAACAACATTAGAATCTCTAAATCATGCTTTTGAATTTCATATCAAAGAAGGGAGAATTAGCTACTTTCTCCAAACCCTAACACATAATTATACAAGCAATTCATATACTCAACCTTCTAACATCATTAATGGATTCAACAATCAAATTAGATCACAATAAATACACAATGGCAAAAGCATTAAATAGATAGATATGGATTCTCAAGACATAGATAAGAAGCCTCAATCCAATGCTCCCAATGAGTTAACTAAGCTAAAAAAACAACAACCCAAAACTATCCTACTAAAACTAAGAAAAGAAAGATAGAAAGAAGAAAAATGGAGATCTAGGGTTCTTGGTGAGCAATTTTTGGCCAAGCAAAAGTTGGGAATGAAGATAAGGAAAGAACTATTTATAGTACAAAAGTTGGTGAGAATACTAGTCAAAAAGTAAGAATTCGGGCAGAACCGTCTGCACGGGGTCGTGACACTGCTGCACGGTCCGTGCCAAGATGGGCACTGGAAACGGACCGGGTGCCGGAGGCTGGGGCACTTGCGCGCAGTTAAGAGCTGGGGGCCACCGGGCGCATGCATCTTCACCCGACCGGTCGACCGGCTGGTCTTCGTGTCGCTACAGGTGTACCGTTGATATGTTTTGAGAGTTCTTGTAGTCTATTTTATGGTTCTAGAGAAGAAGAATCCAATGGTGCAATTCTTGGAGACTGATTCTTCTCGAATAATTCTCAGAACTTGGTTCAAACTCCTGGATCACAATTCCTCCGCTTCTTTGTCTTCCTTTTCCTACCCATTTATCTTCTACCATGTTTTGAATCGTGGCCTTCAGTCTTCTACCATCCTTGCGAATGGCCTTCAATGAAATACTCCAAAGTGCTTACGAGCAATCTACAAATTAAGCTCACAAAAAGGGATCTAGATGATCGTAAGGATCAAAGTTCCATTAGACTCAAACTAGGTTACAAAATGAAGGATTTAGACACAAAAACCAAAAAATGGTTATCTAAACCCCTTACGATGTAAACCTACTTAAATCTAGCAATCTTCCAACAAAAACATAACAAAAGAGGTGTTAAATGCCTCGGAAAATACATGTTTTTGACGTCTC
>JAULKK010312933.1:0-11830 GCA_032355705.1 Rubia peregrina
ATGCTTGTAGTTTATAGTTGAACCCCCCCCCCCCCAAATGACTATTTTCAAACCACTATTTATTCCTAACACATGGTCGGGTTGACGACCCCGCCGTGGTTGTGTTTAGTAGATTACTAGATTCCTAACATCTTTGTGGATGTCCCCAGTACTTGTCACTATCTACAATTTTTTATAGTTTAATTGTTGGAAGGAGAACATATAAATTCTATCTTTGACCCCTAACTGTCATCCTCTCTTGTTTAACAACACTCGGGAATGGGCGGATCAGTTCCTTTAGTCAACTCTGTTGTCATAGCTTCTTCTTTCACCATAGCTTTCTCATCCTAAAACTTTTCCTCTGTATACTTGTCATACTAATTTTCTTAAAGCTTCTTCAATGTTGGTAATTGAGAAAGCATATTTAAATCACTCACAATTGGAAATGGATGCTCATCGTCTGCACCATTTCAAAATACTTACAATATGAGATATCCGCAACACGATTAGTGCATTAATCTAGGGTGTGAATATCTTCGAGTCCATCAACTTTCGTTGTAGGGTTTCGCACTTGCAACCCTTTTATAGCCCAATAGTTCCCTAATTCCTCAATTTTTAGGTAAATATCTTGAAAAAGTTTATAAAAACCTTGTGATTTCAATAACTTATTTACCAGAGTACAAGTGTACTTTGGATAGGAATAACTCCCATTTCACAGCTCAGAAAGTTGGTCCATCATAATTTTATTCACCTCTTATTTTTCTTCCATGGCCACTTCCATCATTTGACACTTCTCTTCAGGCATCTTTAATTTGCCTTGCATGTGAGTCATATTTTTCCTAGCTTCTTTGACCATCTCACCTAGTTACAATTTAAAGTTAAGCATTAACTAATACATTATAATAGACATCCATTAAAGTGAAGTAGAATAAGTCAGGAACCCACAACAATTAGGATGAAATATCCTTCCTAACAGGAATAGAAGCCTGGTCTGTTCTTTCACCACCGGTAGGAGACATAAGCTTAGCTTTGTTGGGGGTATATTAGTAATAATTATAGACTTATTAAGGGGAGATGCTCGAAAAAGAATTCTCCTTCTTTCCCTTTCGCCATCTTTTCCAGACTTAAACCCCAACCTTAGATAGTGGCATCCCTGCATAACATATGAAATATTAAGAAATGTACAGAACACTTATGTAATCATAATTAAAATATTCACCATACGAACGACCTTTCTTTCCTTGAGAATGATTATTCTCCACTGCATGACGTAACATTCCCTAACTAGCTGACTCTCATTAGTCATCTTTCATACCTTAGACCAAGGTACTATAATAACCAAATGATTCCAAGAAGGAATAAGCATACCTTCTACTTCTTTAATGAGGAAAATAGTTCTTTTAGAAAACCCCAGTAACTAGGGAATTTGTCCACAAGGTGAACGTTAGGAATTTCTGTGTAAAATATATACACAGCTATAGAACTGGAACTACACAACTTTAAAAATTAGAGAAACTTTTCAAATTCTACATTCTTGTTAGCATCCTTGCATAATTTTATGTATCCAGTTAATACAACTAAACAACATGGATGTAGTTGAGAAAGACCAGCATAATATATTTGCATAAACTTTTAAATAAAATCAGAGATAGGTAATGACAGCCCATACAGGATATGATGCTCATAGACGCTAAAGAGGTACTATTAACGATATTGTCACACTATCATCCATGTCCTATATATCTTTATTTTCAGCCACACGATCCTCTATGGAACTGGCATCAAAGTTACACACCGTCCCAACATCACTTGTAATATGTCGGGTTACAGGGAAAGATGACTCCGATCGAATAGTCACTAAAAGAAACTGGACCTATTACTTCACCCATTTTACCTCAATTTTTTTCTTAGATCAAATAACCGTGGTAAAAATTTCTTTGATCTTTGTTATTTATTTTACGAAGTAATTTTTTTTAACCTCGGTTAAACAATAACCAAGGTAAGTAATAGGTTTTTTTACCGCAATTTTATGATAACCGTGGCAAATAGTTTTAAAATTAGAAGTAAAAAGTATAACCGACGTAGCTGCAATATCGATAACATGGGTACGACTTAGCAGTAATAGTCAATCTTGAGATGAACGCCTTCGCACTTCTGGTGTGTTGGACCCAATTCCTCTTGACGTTAAGAGGAATGTCGCATGTTTGCCCTTCCGATGTCGGACGTGCCTCTCGATCCAAACTAGTGCCAAAATCCAATTAATTCATGCAATGTTGCAGTTTAGTTGGTAACATCTCTTTTAAGTCGACATCATATATGTGAATATTGTACGAAGTCGCACTTTTCTTTCATACCTAATAAATCAACAATAGTTAACCATTACAACCAGAAGTTAGAATATGCCATCTAAAGGTCCCATTCCAAAATTCCAACAGTCTGTCTCAAATTTAATCGAACTAAATTGGAAGAGTAAATGTAGGTAATCCTAAACACATAATGCTACCATACAATATCCAAAAAATATCTCATCAAATTTAAAATTATGAAACAAAAGACAAAATATCCCAATAAAATCCAAACAGAAAGTCATCATCATGTGCGACAAACTAATATCCATGGAAATCAATGGTGGTAGTGACAGATGTGGGATAACATCATTTGCCGACAAACTATTTTTTGAGAATTAGCATATGTCTCTTCGATGGAAGACTTGGTATCGTCATTGCTAAACCCTTCTTCATCATCTGTGATTTTTATTCCATCCTTGTCATCCCTAAAGACCTCATCCTCAGGTGCATTGATGACACCTGCAATCATAGACTTCAGCCCCACCAATTCTTCCATAATCTTTAGCACGTTGCGATCTGTGTGCTGCACAAGGCCTAGGTCACAACCACGTCCTTTAGAATGATGCCCAGAGTGCTACATTTAATTACTGTGGAAAAACATGATTTAAATTAAATATAAATTATAAAATTTTGGAATAACTATAAAAATTAAAACTTTCATACCTGATTGCTAGGCAGGAGTACTGATGGGGGCGAGATCCTCTGCCATAGAAGCCGATGGAGTCACCTCGAGCCTGGGTCTGGGAGGTACATCCAGATTTCCCTTGGGGACATTGTGATCAAGTCATGTCTCCACCTTCAAATGCCTATGCTTCTACTCAAAGTAGTTCATATTGTAGTACTTAGGTTGTATCGCTTTTGATTTGATTGGAGAGTTTTTTATTTCCATGATGCAGTGATGACGTTTCCTTAAGAGAGTGCTTGACTCTTCATTGTGGTGGCCACTTACTACATCTCTTGGATGATGGTTTACCCAGAGTTTACACTTTCTTCTCCGTAAGGTGGTCGTACATGATGACCCATTGATCGTGCACTCCGAAGGAAGTCCGGACGGGATCATTATATTTACAATTATTCTGTCATCATTTTCTCTTCGAGATTAATCACGTCAATCTTGATCCACCTCGGTTGGATGACCCCTTTACCAACTTTAATTTTTAAGTACTTCTCCACCATTTTGTTGGGGTTAAGCACCCCGGATTGGTCATTCTCGGTGATCGATGGAGGCAAATTTTCTTGGCAGTATAGCTGTAGAGGCTCAACCACCGGCTGATCCTCTCTTACGACTGTGCACCCAATCACTTTATTGAGGAACTTTGTCATCATCTCCACGTTCACCCTGTTCACTCTTATACTGTAGATATCCTTCAATTGCAGAGTGAAATTAGCATAGAACTTCTTAACCTTTGTATCATATATTTGGTTTATTTAAACCTATCAAACCCTCCATTGCCTATGCTTTGAATGGTTTAAGAAAAACATCGAGGTGGAGTCACACCGTATCATCAAGCTTTATCACCCTAACCTCCTTTATCTTCCGGCCTCAGATCATTTCAAAACGCTTATGTACCTCATTATTGATGAAGTGTATTGTATCCTATGTTGGCGGTGGAGGGGTGGCTATTTTTATTTCCTTCTTGGTGTGCGATGGACCTGATCCCACAGTGTTTTCCCTTGACCTCTTAACTATTTGGTTCATTCAAGCCATCTGAGAAACAAGGGAATATGGAACAGTTAGTGTAATAGTCGAGAACCTAATGAAGGCAATGGGTGCCAATTTCACATTCTTGTCACAGACATCTGGTTTTTTTGGCATATCAAACCCTTGATTCCCTATGGCCTTGGATAATTTGGCCCACATATATGCTTGAGCCCAAATATTGTATATTTGGGCCTTAACCAGGGGAAATCGAATCAAACAAAGCCGATGTCGTAAACCCAACTGACAAATCCAAGGTACCGATGCATACACAACATCACATGTAATTATGACGGGGAAAATTAGACAAGTGACCCTAACCAAAGATATCTTTGGGCCTGGTCAGTGGTGGAGTAAAACTACAAAAGCCCAATGCCGCATTTACATTTCGCCTGACACTTTAGCGATACCATAATTTTGATTGAGGGCCGATTAACCCAACATAAAATATCTAGGTACACACAATATAATTACCGAATTAATCAATATGGGAATATATTTTTTAAATAAAATAAATAATAAACGAATTGGAATAAAGTAAAAAAATTTATTTTATCTTATTCACATTGTCACGAGTACAATGTTCCAATTTGGGCATAAATGGGTAAGTGGAACGGGCCCTAATTATTCATAGACAGCATATGATGAAACTTCAGGGAAATTAATCTAAGGTCCAAACTTCCCTGCATGTTCACAATGCTTAAGAGCTCTACACTGGAAGAAAATGGCAAACGCTTCATGGAAATTAAGCGTACTATTTAATATGGAAGCACTCCAACTATTTTTATAGTATTCCATTAATACCCTTATGATAAGCATTATGATAATGATAATTAATGCCCCATATAGAATTATCTAAAATTTGATATTCTTGGTTTTTTATGAAATAAAAAGTGATAAAATTCCGTTCATCAATTGTTAGAAAGTACTAGTACGTGATCAAGAGTAAATTGTAAATGATTAGTTAGGAGTATACGAGGGTCAGTAGTAAGAACTTGTGGAAGTCCATGTGGAATAATACTAGTTTCTCTTTACTCTCATTTATTATGAGTTCTACTAGGGACTATGAAGTTTCTTTTCAGGACGATCGAAATCGAGTTCGGGACAACCAGTGATCTTTTTAAATTTTTGCACTTAGGTCTGTCCAAGGAAGTGTGAGAGGTCGAAATGGAATATTGGAGATACCATTATCTTATTCACATTTTCACGAGTACGATGTTCCAATTTGGGTATGAAAGGGTAAATGGAACGAGCCCAAATTATTCAAAAATAGTACCTGACAAAACTTCATGGAAATTACACTATGGCCCAAACTTCCTTGCATGTTCATCCCGCTTAAGAGCTCTGCACTGAAAGAAAATGACAACTATTTATATGAAAATAATTTTTTTGTCTAAGATGGGTGCAAACCGAGGTAATCGCCCGGCTATTTTTGTAGTATTCCATTAATACCCTTACGATAAACGATATGAGAACGGTAATCAATGCCACGTATAGAATCACCTAAAATATGATATTCTTAGTTTTTTATGAAATAAAAAGAAATAAAATTCCGTTCATTAATTTTTAGAAAGCGCTAGTATGTGGTCTAGAGAAAATTGTAAATGAATACTTAACATTATAAGAGGGTCAGTCATAAAAACTTGTGGAAGTCTATGTCGAGTGAGACCAGTTTCTTTATAACTCTCGATTATTATATTTAGACTAGAGATGATGAAGTTTCTATTCAGGATGATAGGAATCGAGTTTGGGACATCCGGTGAACTTTTTAACTTTTTTCTTTTAGATCCCTCTAAGTGGGAGAGGTCAAAATGCAAAATTTGATATAAAATTATTTTATTCAGATTTTGACAACAATGTTCTAATTTGGCAGAAACTGAGCGATGGAAGGGCCCCAATCTTAAAACGTAGTATTTTATGATAATTTTTGGAAAAAGGACTATAACCCTCATGAGCAACATTGCAATTGTGTCACATATAACAAACTTGAACCGAAGATTGACCGACGTCGATCAATATGAAATTTCCAGTGGGAATAAAAAATTTAGCCAAAATTTTAAAACAAAATTTCCACCCAGCCCTATTGAAAGTCAACAATATTCTGCACTTACACCAATTTCACATCTATAACACAAATCCTACAAACCCAACTCTACAACATCATATCCATTCACAGTATTTTTGCAATCAAAGGTTCAATCAAATTGCTTTTCTTGAACAACAACACGTGTCCAAGGATGGAGCATCTCCAGGTTCAAATTAATTGAAGTAGTTTTCTATCCACTCTATGTTCATTTAGGAATTTGGTTACCATACCTTGTATATGTTTTTTTCCTTATTCATTAAAGATTGAATATTTTCATGAAGTGTGATGATTCTGTTACATTTTTATACTGTAAGTTGTTTTTGTTTCCAATATAATGCCATTTTCATAAAAGAGTCAAAAAAGGCTTACATTCGGATGAACACAGTATGAATGTGGTCATATTTAATCGCTCCTTCCGATATGGTATTGAAGATATAACAACTTCGCATAGTTATAGAAAGTGTTGAAATATCTATGAATATTTGAAGTAAATCTTCACTCGGTCTATGGGACATCGGTTTCTTATGCGTGCAACGTTGTCTCTATTTAGATCAGTTATTATTTCCATATTGGGATTCATATCATCTACGTATGACTACATTATGTGTATTTCTGGACTCTGCCCAATTGTAATTTAAATTTTGTTTTCTTGTGTATTGGTTTTAATGGGAACAAAGAGAGTTATTGATGGACATTCAGCATGAACTAAATGGACACACTTGTCATTTTACTAGTCGCCCTGTCAGTGTTAATGTCATAAAATGTAGAAAATAAAGGTTCAATACAATTAATCTTCCAATTTTATATCAAAACTTATGTACTTCAATTATTATAATACGTATTTGTAATTTATGTTGTAGTTTTGTTGGTTTTAACGTGTCAATATCTCCCACATTCATTTAAAAACAATTGATTGGTGTATGATGTTTAAACCTCTCATGATTTATCGCATTTTGAATAACACTTAACGGCTATCGACAATCTCTCCCATGTTCATTGAACAAAATTTAATTAGTGTTTGATGTTTAACCATTTCACGATATCGCAATTTAAATAACATGCAACTCCTATCGACAAAAAATTGTTTGTATCATCAAATATTGAATATTATACTTTTATAAGAGGAACGATGTCTAAAAACATTTACCATGGCGTCGCACAAACTGGATGGAGCACACGACATATTACCAACATCGCATTTGTCGACGTTGTTTTTTGGGAGATATAGGCCATTCAAAACAATGCCGTATTCGTCAGCGTTCCACGTCAACTGGCACACAATGTGGGTTCCCCATAGCTCGCAATATCGCTAAACATGGTCTACAATATCGCTCTTATTAGATCAACGTCATCTTTGACGACATCACCATATTTTCTCTGCCATCGTCCACCTTCCTACTATTGTTGACTTTGCTTGCATGTGGATGTCCATTTAAATTTTAATGTAGTTGTAGCTATGCTCTCGTATCATTGGCCAAGGTAAAAAGGTACTATTTACCTCGATTCTGAACCGAGTAAAAAAATGCATTTTTTAGTTCAGCTGTATTTACCTCGGTTTTTATGAACTAAAAACCAAGGTAAAAAGTTGTATAGAATCGAGGTAAAAGATTGTGTTTCTTATAGTGCAAACTTGAGAAAAAGTCTGAGATCCGACAACAAAAGACATGCAGGCGGTAGTGAGAAATGAGTACAATAGTCTCTATCTGCCGATTTGTCTTAATCCTGGCATTATAGTCAGTGAACGGAGCAACGTTGGTCATCGATAATTTTTAAGAATCTCTGGAGAAGGATGAAGAATTTGATGAAGCAACAAGAAAATGATTGGAACCATAAAAAAATCTAAGCGAATCAAAAGGCAACTAGAGAGAAGAAATTTGCTCACGCCAAACCATGTACACTCTCTGTCCAAGCTGGCCTGCACAATTTTTGATTAACTTTCTCAGAACATTTTTGCCTACTAATAACTTTAGTTATATATACTCACAGTGTATAAAAATTGATATTTAGAAAGTACATGATGCATGCAATCTAAAAAGTATCTCACATAATAATATTGGTGCCTATTTACTAATTGTAATTTATGATCAAACATATCATGAGAAAATTGACCAAGAAACTTTTAGATTCAGCTGTGTCAGAGGAAGTAGTTAGATGCATCAAGATTGATGGAGATCAAACTAACGAATGACTGAACCTGATAAGATGCCATGATAATAGCAAGAGAGATCCGCAACAGAGAAATAGAGAGAGAGAGATCCAATCAGATTGATCACACAGTAGGGGCTTGTGACCTATAGTCGATAATCGGAAAGAAAGAGCATCGAGCGGTGGATCTGAGCGGAAGCCTAGCGATGATCGGCAATGAATCCGATGAGTGAAAAATGATCGTGCGGTAACAACAACAAAGGGAGAGGGTTTTTCAGGCTACTTTTTGGGAAAAAGTTAGTAAAGAAAATAGGAACCTTTCTGATATCATGATAGAATATAAAACCCACAATTATTGAGGTTATACGCATTAAAATTTATAGGTGAGTGTAATAACAACGAAAAAGGGAGAGGGTTTTTTTGGGCTAATTTTTGGAAAAAGTTAGTAAAGAAAATCAAGATTTAGTGGAACCCGTATGATATCATGATAAAATATAAAACCAAAAATTATTGAGGCGATGCGTATTAAAATTTATAGGTGAGTACAAGGAATACAATTATACATGAAATTTAATATTACAAATAAGCCGGGAAAATGATTCGTGCTTTTCACTCTGTTAGTATGACGCGGTAATACCTAAGCAATACGCTAACCTAGTCCACCACTTCTCCATATTTATTGCTAATTAATAAAATAAACACAAAGTCTAATTTTAGGATACCTAAACTTTAGGTCAGGGTTTATTGTGTAATTATACGAAATTTCTTTTGGGATGGGATTTTTTCTAAAATATGCTGATAAATTTAGGGACCTATTGTGCAATTATCAAAATACTCTCTACATGAAAAATATCAGAATATTCATTTTTATTTTCTCACCTCCTGAAACCTGCACCACCGGAAACCACCTTCGGCCGACGGTTACCACCGGATTCCACCATTTCCGGTGGAATCTTTCTGGAATCTCGCTCTGCCATGCACAACCGCCGGTGAGATGCAATCGACTCTGCTATTTTTGTCCTTTGCACGGAGACGATGCTCTGCTGCTTCGATCCTCTGAATGACAACATTCCCGGCATTGCTGCGATGGCGATGAAGACAATGAGATCGTAGTGAAGAAGCGCTGTAGTCAACGAGCTCCTGGCGGAGGAGTGCTGCATCGGCGAAAGAAGAATAGATCGCGAAGAAGAAGAGGGGCGCGTTAGATGCATGCACCTAAAGGAACAAGACACACGTGTTCTCAAGCTTGGCCTGAGGTAACGACGGTGAGCGGTGATGCGGCGACAGATGGCAATGGTATGGGAGGCGGGTAAATATCTACCTTTGAGAGGTGAGGTTTAATTTTCTATTTTATCTTTTCGAAGACTTGATGTGGTTTAATATTTACTTGACTGGCTTATGTATCAACAAATTTTTTGGGTCTAGTGGTTAGTACTCTTGTTGTTGAGGTTAGAGGTTTGGAGTTAGAATCTCACCGTGGCCTATATTTTAAAGAATTTTATGTTCTTGATATATATGTTGAGTTTTAATATTATTTGACTGAGTGTAAGTTCATTAAGTAGTTTTGGTATAGTGGTTATTTCTCTAGGCTTTAAGGTTGTTGCATTGAGTTCAAATCCCGCTTGGTTGTTTTTTTTGAAGAATTTTTATTATTGAGTTACTGTAGCTTTTTGTTGATGTTTGTAGCTTTTTTTCTCTTATGTTGATGTTTTTTATTTTTCGGGTGAGGTATAATTGATATAAGTTTCAGATGTTAAGAGTTGATGTTTGTAGCCTTTGGGTGATATAGGTTGATATTTGAAGTTTTTTTAAAACACAATTGTTGATATTTTATTATTTCCAAAGTGAATAATTTATACTCTTTAGGTACTGTACTTTTGTTATTGATGTTTTTAGTATTTTTTCTCCCATGTTGATGTTTTTCATTTTCAAGTGAGTTTTAGTTTATATGAGTCGATGTTTTTGTTGTTTTTTTGTTGATATGGTTGATGTTTTATAGTATTTGTTTCCCTTATATTGACGTTTTTCATTTTTAGGTGAAGTTTAGATGATAGAAATTGATGTGTTTAGCCTTTTTGGTGATATATGTTGTTTGTAATTTTAATGTTTTTTGATAATATAAGATTTGTTGATGTTTTTATGATTTATAATTGATGTTTTGTTAGTTGAAGTCGACGCTTTTTTTAATTTTAATTTTGTTGATTTTCATTTTATTTTTTATATATTTGTTGTTGATTTTTATTTGATTTTAATATTTTTTGCCGCAATTTTTTAGTTGATGTTTTTATAATTTTTCGCTGATGTTCTGCTATTTTGGTGATGTTTATAATTTTTAGTTTAATGTGCATATTGATTTTTTATATTTGAAATATTTTTTGATTTGGTTTTGCAGTCTGCAGATGGCGGGAAAATGACATGAGTGGAGGGTGGGGTGATTAAAGATAGTTATTTCGAACAAGGAGGTAACTTCTCTGGTCCCGACTTTGATCATGCACGATAGAAAGCGGTTCCTAGAACCACCTTTCAATTTTCCCATTGAAGAGTGTAATTGTGTCTTTGACAAGGCGAGGGAACCGCTTTTGATTGAGTTATGACTTCAAAACATATGTTATGTCGTCAGTCGTTGTATAGAGTTACGGTGTCGAAACCAATTACAGTTCCAGCACCTGAACTCTTAGTCGGAGCTGATCTATGCATCCTAAATCGGGTGTGGAATCTGAACCCAACATGATCTTTTGTGCAATATTTCACTTCTCAAGCATTATTAGTTCCGTCTGAGGATGCTAATCGGAAAATATGGGTTCCAAATCAGGAACTACTTGTCGGCCTTTTTTATAAATCATTGTGAGGAATCATTTCCAAAGTCAAAATTAGTGTCGGGAACAATCGTAAAAATTTAAAAAGTCTGCATACCGGTTCAATATTTGTCACTAATCACAAATAACTTTTGCAACAAATGTAGCCTATGATTGCTCAATGTTTCAATAATATATAAATACGAAAAATCTAGCACTTATCTATACATAGGAATAGAAATCACCTAAATTCTATTCCAGTCATGAAATCTAACTATATTAGCCAACATAGTAGTACACAATACGAGTGGAAAATAGACTATACCCTCATGAGAAACATCAAAATTTTGTCGCATATAACAAACTTGAACCGAAGACTGACCGACGTCGATCAATCTGAAATTTCTAGTGGGAATCAAAAATTTCAGCCAAGAATTTAAAACACAATTTCCACCCAGCCCTATTGAAAGTCAACAATATTCTGCACTTACACCCATTTCACATCTCTAACAAAAATCCTACAAACCCAACTCTACAACATCCTGGCCATTCACAACATTTTTGCAATGAAAGGCTCAATCAAATTGCTTCTCTTGAACAACAACAAGTATCCAACGAGGGAGCATCTCCATATTCAAATTCATTGAAGTAGTTTTCTATCCACTCCATGTTCATTTAGGAATTTTGATGTTACGTCAAACGCATGTATTTTCCAAGGCATTTAACATCTCTTTTGTTATCTTTTTGTTGGAAGATTGCTAGATTTAGGTATGTTTAC
>JAULKK010312944.1:0-11830 GCA_032355705.1 Rubia peregrina
GTCGTTGCGTTTCAATTTCTTGTCAAGTTGTGTGCTTGATGGCGTTTCTTCGCCGTTTTAGTCATCTTTTATGGCTGGATCTATGGTTATAGAGCGAAGTGAGGGATAATCGATGTTAGTTCGGTGGCAGCAAATCAGTCGTTCCGGTTTCAATCAACGATGGCACAAAAACCACAGGGATGGTGGCGCAATAAATCCAAGTTTGATGGCGAAGGACCTGGACGGTTCCGAGGTGTAAGGGTTGGACGGGAAGATGATGAGAGGATCGGGTATGGATAAAATCATATCGGATTTCGACTGAAAATAGGAGAATGTTGTTGGGTTGATGTATCTGGATTTAATGGTTCAAACTCTGATCTAACTAGTACCCATCAAACTAAAATGCAATAAAACCAAATAGAAACTGTAATTACCAAATAAAAATATTAAAACATCAAATTATAATACATAAACATCAATTAAAAACACTAAAAGTATAACATATGAAAATAGTTAAAGATTAAATACACTATACATATAAACTGAAAGTAGTTAAACATCAAATATTAAATTAGAATGATTAAACATCAAACAAAATACAAAGTGTTGTTTTAAACAGTCTAAACTTTAGTCAATAACCATTGTGCAATTATTATATATTTTAATTAAAATGATTTTTTAAAACTGTGTAAAAAGTGGAGGGCTTCCTGTGTAAATAGAATAACTTTGGTCCATATGTATAATAATTTCATAAATTTGTTTTATTTTTTCATTTCTTCATTTCTCACATGACACCGTCACCGAACACCGCTAGATCTCGTCAAAAATTGCCAGAAGCCACCATTTTTTAAAAATTAAATATATATTTACATTTACAAAAAATCAAGAATATATGCACAACAACAAAAATTCGGAAACATGAATGCATTTTATTTTTTCCCTTAAAAAAACACACACACACACTTTACTCTAAAGTGCAACATTTTTAGCGAAACTGGATCGGCTCAGTAATGATTTTGACAAGGAACGGAGGAAGTGATTGTGTCACTGCCTGATAATGCCAACAGTCCCTCTACCCACTACTAAATTCATTACATTGTCCAATCGATTGATCCACCACCACCATCATCTTCTAGAAAAGTCTCCCCTCCGCCTCCTCAACTCGGCCAATTTAAGTCCCTGCTTTTTCAGCACCAGAGGTATTACAACTTCGCCATCGGCAACAAGAGCTCAGCTGGATTCAGCCACAGTCGCTTCCCGCACCGACGTCAAAACCATGGTCAAGGCTATCAGAGTTCACCAACTCGGCGGTCCTGAGGTCAGTAAATCATTCAATTAATCCTAATTTTAGTTGGAATTTGATAATGAGTGAATAATCATTCATAGGTTTTAAAATGGGAAGATGTGGAAGTAGGAGAGCCCAAGGATGGAGAGGTGAGAGTGAGAAATGAGGCCATTGGAGTTAATTTCATCGATGTGTATTTCAGGAAAGGGGTTTACAAGGCCGCCGCATTGCCCTTTATTCCAGGTCTGATTTACGATTTTGTTACTATTATTATGTGATCTAATGGTGTAAAGCTTGCTAATTACTTTATTGATGTCGGCTGTAAGTTTGTTTGATCCGGGAGTTTGCGTACAGGTATGGAAGCAGTTGGTGTTGTGGTGGCTGTGGGGCCTGGGCTGACTGGTCGGAAAGTTGGAGATGTGGTCGCCTATGCTGGCAATCCAATGGGCGCCTATGCGGAAGAACAAATTCTGCCTGCTGACAAAGTTGTACCTGTTCCTCCTTCGATTGATCCCATCGTTGCAGCATCTATTATGCTTAAAGGAATGACGGCCCAGTTTTTACTACGCCGGTGTTTCAAAGTAGGTTAACCTGAGCTCGCTCACTCTTAATCTTTGCAGCTATTATTGTCTATGAATATATTATTCCAATGAAGTAACTGGGTAATTTGCTGCTTTTCTGTTTCCGGTTAGAACTGTGGAGATGGATTAACTGATAGTATGTTGCTTAGTACCACCTTGCTTGCAGATGCATGTGGATTGGATTATAAGACATATATAAATCAGTAATGTGGTTGTGGGCATTAAACATGTCATAGAAGAAATTAGGGTCATTTTCTCGTTCTTAGTCATTTCTTTTCAAGAGCCAAGCAGCTTTAGAGTTCCTTCTCGTATTCGGTATGTGCAGTTGATAGATATTATCATACTCACTTCGATTATTTATAGAGAAAAAAGTGGTAAGCTGGTGATTGAAAACACGTCCACTCTCGCACATCCTAGTTCTTAGCAGGAATCTACTCCTTATGTGTGATTTCCCCCCTGAATTATATGCATGAGAACTGGTTTTAAACAGAAGTTTTCCTTTTTCTTAGTTGTCTACTACATAAAGGGAACTGAGCTGAAGTTTAGAGTAGTATTAGAGCATCATGTAATGGCTTGTTTAGAGTTTGAGATTTTCATAATTCTCAAAGATTTATTGCTTTCGTCAACCATTTCTGACTTTAATTATATATACAGGTCCAACCTGGAAACACAGTTCTTGTTCATGCAGCAGCTGGAGGAGTCGGGTCTTTGTTATGCCAGTGGGCAAATGCACTAGGTGCAACTGTCATTGGTACTGTTTCTACTGAAGAGAAGGCTGCCCAAGCAAAAGAAGATGGCTGTCACCATACCATATTGTATAAAGAGGAGGATTTTGTCACTCGTGTTAACGAGATAACATCAGGCAAGGGAGTTGAAGTTGTCTATGATTCCGTTGGAAAAGACACCTTTGAGGTAAGAATCATTAACAGCCTTAATATATTCAGGTACATGGGGGAAAATTGAGCCTCAATGGAGCAGAACATTTAATTGCGATGAGCTTATAAATGGGATTTAACAAACGCTTGGATCTTTTGGTTCATGTATCTGATAGACCACTAAACTTCCTTCTTTATGCTGATCTTGAAACCGTCTCCATTGACATCTGATTAGTCTATGATTTTGATTTTTCTGGTGATCAGGGGTCATTAGCTTGCCTGAAAACTCGTGGATACATGGTCAGCTTTGGACAATCATCTGGGACGCCAGACCCGGTACCTCTGCCGGTTCTGGGAGCAAAGTCTCTGTTCTTGACTCGGCCTTCAATGATGAGCTACACTGCAACTCGAGATGAACTATTGGAAGCTGCTGGAGAAGTGTTTGCAAATGTTGCTTCGGGCGTACTAAAGGTCCGGATAAATCATACGTATCCTTTATCTGAGGCTACTCAAGCTCACGCTGATCTTGAAAGTAGAAAAACATCTGGTTCAGTTGTTCTTGTTCCGAAGAGTGCGGATCATTGAATGATACCATGGTAGATGGTAACATGTGTTGAATGCCCTATATATGTAACTTCACTTCAATTTCTGTGTACCTTCCAGTAATGCATCTAATGAAACAGCCAATTGAATGAAGATAGATCATGTTGCTGTGTTTCATATGGCTTTTTGTATACCTAAAAAATTTCAAAGTAACAAAATTTACATTCTCACTGGTCTTGTTAGTCAGCCATTACAACATTTTGGTGACATGATTTCTTGATGAAAATTGGGAAGGAAAATCTCTCCACATACAGGCTCGTTAAATGGGCCGCAAGGAGAAAAAGGGCTGGCCCTAGTTTGAGTTTGAGTGCGAAAAAAGAATTATGTTTGAGGAAAATCTTTTCAACAGTAACATGCAGTTGAATTACTATCTATTTAGTTAAATATAGGGATGTATACCAATATAACTCTACCTAATTGACTAAATATCAATACAACTCTAAGATAATCTTTAGCGCAAAAATAACCATAACTAGTTAATGTAAATGCTAATATAACCCTCAGACATCATTTCCGGCATTAACTTCCATTTTTCAACGTTGATTGTATGTAAAATGTCCAAAATACGCTTAATGTTAAAATCTGAATTTGAGTTGACAAATTTACCATTATAGTTCGTCGGACCACCGCCGGACTGCTGCTGCACCGCCGTCACAGGTTGGGTTATATCAGCACATTATGAAAACTAAAAGGTTATATCAGCAGATTCCTAAAACTTATAGGGTTATATCAGCACATTCGTAAAAATTGTAAGGTTATATTCATACACATTATAAAAGTTAAGTGTGTGGTACTCAGCTAACCTTAACGGACGACCACATCATCATATACATCATTATCACATTATAACAACATCTTATACACCATAAAATCCGACATCATAACACTGTCATTCATATTAAACATCATTATCACATATAGTAGTCTCATTTCAAATTTTAGAGAAAAGTGCATTTATAACCCTACATACTTCATGTAAATGCAAATATTACCCTTTAAGTGTTTGAAAGTGTTAATATAACCCTACCTAGTTGACATAAGTGCAAAACTACCCATTCAGATCAATTTTAGTATGAATTCATTGAAATTACTATTTTACCCCTCTAAAAATACAAAAAATTGATTTTTTTTGTAAAATGACATCGATTCCCTCTTTTTTTCCCATTTCCCATCTTTTCTCCCATTTCTTCCACCGACCATAGTTTTCTCCATTTCCTCTTCTTTTGTTTCCCTTTCTTCTCCGTCAACTTCACCGACACTGAATCATGAGATAAAACTAGTCGAATTTCATGAACTTTCCAATCGGGTTTTCGCGGCGAACGTTGGTGGCGCGCTTCACCTGCGCCTCCGAGACGTGGTATTAGGGTTACCTGACCCGTATTTCATCGCCTGGAGCGACTCCCGGACGACATCCACCAGGAAGTTCATCATCGCCATGGCTCCCTGCATCGAGAATGTTGCCTCGTCATAAGTCAGTGTCGCCTCCTCAGCAGTTTCAAACATCCTCGGGTCGGATCCTATTCCGGATCGAATCGCAAATCTCGATGGCCTATTTCCCTCACACTCGCCCGCCGCCGCGCTACTTTGAAACTCCTCTGCTTCTTCAGCTCCTTCTTCACCTCGGAAGTGGAATTCACCTCGTCCTCCTTCACCGAGTCGTCGCCCGCGGCGGAGGCGGTGGCGTTGTTTACCGCTGCCATTTCTTGGGTGTTGTCGGGGAGAGTGAAGTCGAAGGGGATGAGGAAATTGTCCCAGGATGAGGAGGACAATGATTGTGGGGATCCAAAGGACAATTCTGATGTGTAATTATAATAAGGGTTTGGGGCTGAAGAAAATGATTAATCGGTTGTGGGAGAGGGTGCGGGTGGTTCTACGGTGGTGGTGGTGGCTGGGGTGGTGGTGGTGGTGGCAGAGGGGCGGCAAGCTGCTGGTGGAGGTGGTGGTGGCCTGAGGGCAAATTTGTCCACACACTGTCAGATTTTTGGCTAAAAGATATTTTAGTCAGTTCATATGTAGGCAACGTCGGTCAATGCTGAAAATAGTGTTTTAAGGTTATATTAGCACTTATGTCAACTAGTTATGGTTGTTTTTGCACTAAAATATCTAAGGGTTATATTGGTATTTACTTAAATAGGCATGGTTATATTGGTATACATCTCCAAAATTTAACAACATTAAAACCCTAAGTCGAAGGACACAACAAAATAACAACCACACACAACACCAAAGGTCATCCAATCATCAATCCAGACTAACACAACAAAATAAACAAAATATCATCAAAACCCTTATATTCTATATTATGTGCTAATATAACCCTACACTTTTTGTGAATGTGTTGATATAACACTATAAATTTTTAGGAATGTGCTATTATAACCCTATCAGTTTTCTTAATGTGCTGATATAACCCACCTGTTACGGGGGCGGTGCAGGCGATCCGGCGTTGGTCTGACACTGGTCCAGCAGCGATTTAATGGTGGTCCAGCGATAATATTTGGGGTATTAATGTCTCTAAGGGTAATAAAGTTATTTTCTACTTTTAAAATATTTTTGTTTTTTTTAGAAGTGAAAAAATGTATTTTTACAAATTCCGGCTAAAATTTTCCTGAGAGGGTTATATTGGCATTTTCACTGATTATATAGGGTTATATTGACACTGATGCCAAATAAGTAAGGTTATAACAACACTTTTCTCTTAAATATATAACTAAAAACTATAAATTATTGATATTTCAAGAGTACATATTATAAATAAAAAATTCAGAACTCTCATAATAATATTTTTAATATTAGAAAGAATCTAACCAGAAATCAAGTAATAATGATAAGATTACTATTTGCAAATTAACTAAATTTAATGCTCAAACACTAGAGTACACATTGAATTTACAAAGTAAAAACATCGAATTAAAATGTATATCGAATTAAAATAGTTAAACATAGGTATACAAAAAACACTTCAAATTTAAAAAAGTTAAACGTTGAATATACACAAAGTCTTGTTTTAGACAGACTAAACTATAGGTCAGGGTTTATTGTGCAATTATAATAAGTTTCATTTGAGATGGGGTTATTTTAAAAAAACTCCTCAAAAACTTGAGGTCTTACTTTGTAAATATAATAACTATATAAATCATTTTTATTTTTAGAAATCAGATCAGATTTCCTTTTCGTTTTCCCCGTTGTTCAACCGATCAACCGCTCTTCCTCCAATCGACGGTGGCTCCACTGCAGACACACAGAGATTCCGGCGATGACGCATCCAAGTGAAGCACAACAGGCAGCGCATTCACAGCGCACTGCGATTCCAGCGACAACGCATCAAGGCATAACACAACGGCGAATTTGATTTTTGCGACGCACTAATCGTAGCGGGAAGTTGCACGGTGGAGCTCCAATCTGGCGGCATATCCAAGGCAGAGAACAGCGTTGGCGGATCATACACATCGTCAGAATCATTCGTACACTGCCGCTGAACCAGTCAACTCCCGGTATAGTTCGTCCACTGAACAAATTGACCTACCGGATCCTCTGATTCGAGTCCATTCTTCTTCGGTGCGTGATCTACGATTCAATTCCTGTCTCGGTCTGCTCCGTTCTCTCCAATTCGGTTCCTATCTCCGGCGGCGCTGCTCAAGCAATGTTTATCCGGCTATTGCACAACATCACATGTAATTTACGCACTTAAATGGAGAAGAATGTTCATGTACTTGTGCTGGAGTCACCACCGCGTTTAAACACGCGCCTGGAGGTGCAGAACCACTGCTCGTCAGGAACACTTCTGTATGAGTTTCTCTTTTATATTTTATTTTTGTGATGATGAAGTGACGATGCTATGTGATGATGCTATATGATGATTTTATGATGTTATCTTTTTACAACATTTTGTTGTTGCGATGATGATGTGGTGATGCTATGTGATGATGTTATGTGATGATTTTATGATGTTATCTTTTTTCAAAGAAACACTAAGGTATAATATTATTTTATTGAGAGTATGTCTAGCAATAGATTTTTGCTGTAGTGGTTAGTACTTATGACTCTGAGGTTAGTGACAGGGGTTCTAATCCTTCTAGGACCTTTTTTTAAAAAAGAATTTATGTTATTTTCTTGTGAGATTTAGGTGATAGCAGTCAATTTTTGTAGTGTCTTTTTTATCATGTTGACGTTTTTTTTTATTTTTTGGACGAGGTTTAGGTATTAGAATTTAATTTTTTGTAGTTTTTTCTCTCTCTCATCTTAATGTTTCTTAAAGAATTTATGTTTTTTTCTGGCGAGATTTAGGTGATATCATGTTGATATTTTTTATTTTCCAGATGAGGTTTAGGTATTAGGAGTTGATGTTTATAGTTTTTACTATTTCTCTCAACTTAATGTTTTTAGGTGAGGTTTATTTGATATGAGTTGATATTTTGTAGTTTATTTGAATCATGTGGATTGATATTTTTTTCATTTTTTGGTTGAGGTTTAGGTGATAGGAGTTGATGTTTGCAGTTTCTATTTTCTCATGTTGATATTTTTCATTTTTCGGATGAGGTTTATGTGTCAGGAATTGATATTTGTAGTGTTATTTTTCGGATGCTGATGTTTTTTCATTTTTTGGACGAGGTTCAGATGTGAGGAGTTGATGTTTGTAGTTTTTTGGTGATATGGGTTGATATTTGTAGTATTTTTTAAAATAAATAATTGTTGACATTTTATGATTTTTAATGAATAATTTATACTCTTGAGGTATCGTAGTTTTTTTGTTGACGTTTTTATTTATTTTTCTGATTTTGTTGTTTTTAATATTTCGGGTGAGTTTTAGTTGTTATGAGTCGAAGTTTTTTAGTTTTCGGATGAGGGTTAATTGTGAGGAGTTGGTGTTTGTATCTTTTTGGTGATATGAGTTGATATTTGTAGTTTTTAAAAAAAATCAATTGTTGACGTTTTATGTTTTTTCTAATGAATAATTTATACTCTTGAGGTACTGTAGTTTTTTTGTTGGTGTTTTTATTTTATTTTTCTCATGTTGATGTTTTCCATTTTCCGGGTGAGTTTTAGTTTATATGAGTCGATATTTTTTAGTTTTTTTATTATATGGGTTGATATTTTTTCCTTTTTTCCCTTCATGTTGATGTTTTTAATTTTCTCGGTGATTTTTAGGTGATACGAGTTAATGTTTGTAGTTTTGGGTGACATAGGTTGATTTTTTATAGTTTTTTCTTATGTTGACGTTTTTCATTTTCTGGGTGAAGTTTAGTTGATAGGAATTGATGTTTTTAGTTTTTGGTTGATATTAGTTGATTTTGTAGTTTCTATTAAAAAATGATAATTGATAATTGAAGATTTGTTGATGTTTTATATTTTTTTTGAGTGAATACTTTATACTCTTGAGGTACCGTAATTTTTTTGTTGATGTCTTTATTTTTTTCTCATGTTGATATTTTTCATTTTTCGGATGAGTTTTAGTTGATATGAGTCGATGTTTTGTAGTTTTTTGGTTTATATGGGTTGATATTTTTTGCTTTTTTTATTCTCTCCTATTGAGGTTTTTCATTTTCTCGGTGAGTTCTAGGACGAGTTGATGTTTGTAATTTTGGGTGACATAGATTGATTTTTTTAGTATTTTTTTCTTATGTTGACGTTTTCATTTTTGGGTGAAGTTTAGGTGATAGAAATTGATGTTTTACTTTTGGTTTATATTGTTGATTTTTGTAGTTTTTTTATTAAAAAAATGATGATTGAAACTTTGTTGATATTTTTATGTTTTTTATGATTTTTAGTTGATGTTTTGTTAGTCGTAGTCGATGTTTTTTTAATTTTTAATATTTTTATTCAATTTTTTGTAGTATATTTTTTTTCCTTTTTATTTTTTAATATATTTTTTGCTCCAATTTTTTAATTTATGTTTTATGATTTTTCATTGATGCTCTGCTATTTTTTGCTGATATGTATAATTTTCAGTTCGATGATCATAATATATTTTGTATTTTAAAAATAATTTTAAATAAATGTATTTGAAATTGTTTGTAGGTTGTAGATGACGGAAAAATAATGGGAAAAAATCGGACAAAAAACCTTGAAAAATATTAGCGGTAAGTCCCTGTAAAATTATTAGAGATAAGTCCATGCAAGATTATTAGAGATAGGTCCGTGGAGCTAGAATATAGCTAAAATTGCATAAAGGTCCCTACCTAAAATTTAGTTTGCCTCACAGGAGAGCATCTCATATTGTAATCGTTAACCAAATGTCTAAAACAGTTTGTAATTTATAAGTTAAACAATCAATAAATTCTTTTAAACGTACTTTTGGTCATAAAATTTTGTCATATTCCCTGTGTTTTTCTATATTTGATACACTTTTCATTTTCGTATATTGTTAAAAGAAATTAGGGATAAATACATTTATAACCTTAACTTTAGGATGAAAGTGTCAATATAACCTTTTAATTTGAGAAAGTGTCAAAATAACCCTAACTTATTACCAATTGTGCTAATCTAACCCTAAATATTAGTCAAATTGTGCCAATATAGCCAAACTACCTTATTTCGAAATTAACCCAAATAATTCCGGAATTGACCAAAATTAAAAATTTAACACCCATTATACCCCTGTTTTCTTTCTTCTTTCACAACCCTAAACCCTAATCCGCCAGAAACCTCCGCGTTCAGCCATACAATCCGCCATCGTCCGCCGTACAATTCCTCAACAAGGACATCATTCGAGTCATAGAAAACCCAGACACAACAATTTCTCAGAACATGATTTTAAACCCAAACCCAACAATTTGTAATGATGTAGCTAAGGATAATACAATTACTTACGGTACAGACCCGACTTTCTCTTCGATTCCGGTCTGGTATAATCGTATCCGGTTGGGAGAAAAGCACTAGTCCCCGAGCACATTTTTGTCAGAATCGCCCAGAAACACGGACCGTATACCCGACCTGATTTGTGCCGTTGGAAACACGGGGATTATGTTCTTCTTCCCCTACCGCCGCTGCCTCTGTTTTGATTGCACTGTTTTCCTTTTGCGTATCCACCGCCTTAACTGGTCTTCCACCACCGTTAGTGATGTCGCTCACTGGTCATTGACCTACAGATACTGTTGACCTCGTCAACGAATTCCTCCTCCTCGACAACGCCACCACTGCCTCACCTCCCATCGCCGAGTAGCAGTATCACCACCAACATGCCCTTCCCGCCCTCCTCTCTCTCCCACCTCCTCCGTCACCCTACCGTTGTTGACCTCATCAACGAAATCTCCATCCTCTGCCACGTCTCCCATCGCAGAGCACCACCACCACCACCATCCCCTTCCCGCCGCCCTCTCCCCGCTTTCGCCACCCTAGCCCCTCTCTAGCCCTGCCTAAGCCCAACCCTATCTCCACCTTAACCCCGCCCTTGCTCGACGCTCTCTTCCTAGCCCGACCCTCTTTGAAACACAGAACCACCACCGGCGGAGAAACAATGGAGATGGTGGAAGAGAAATGGGAAAATGATATAATCGATAGGTAATTATGTCTTTTCTCATTTTTTAATTTTTTTCTTTTTTAAATTAAGGGCAAAGTTGTCATTTCACCCATTTCCAGTCAAACGGCCATTGACCAAAAAGTTAGTCAAGTCCGGAGTTAGATTGACACTTTCTCAAATTGAAAGGTTGTATTGATACTTTCACCCAAAAGGTAGAGTTATTTTAGCATTTTACTTAAAAGTTTATCATCTTTCTTTTTATGACGTAAAATGAATCATTCTCAAACACTTATTAAACTTCTTACTCTCTTTAATCAATTCTCTTCACGTATTTAAACTCGTAAAAATCACCTACGGCGTATAACAAGTGTGCTAAATTTAAGGAAATGAGAAGAGTAAATGTGGAGTATGAAAAGTTGGTGCAAGGTACACACAAGATTGACTAGGCAACAAGGCGTCACGATTGAAGCGTGAGAGTTGTAATGAGAGGACTTAATAAAAATCAAAGAGCAAACCACGTGATGTTCATGTCTAGGCTGACAGCCTCATCAATTGATTCCCCAACATTAAATAATAATGTAATAAATAAAATACCACGAGGTTTCAGAACTAACATAAAGTCAAATGACTAGCTTTGTTGTCACGTTCAACATGCTGTTCCACTACTTCCAATTTCATTTCAAAGTCTTATCCTAAACAAGCTTCATTTGATTCCGTCAATTTGTTCAGCTGAGATTTCTCTTTTTAAAATTATTGAATAACTCTTTGCCTTTAGATAATTTTGAGAAAGGAATGGGAGTTTGTCTTGCCTCTAAGTGCTCACATTGTAATTTTGAGGGCTCTCTGTCTCATTATTTCAACGAATGTTGCATATCTAAGAGTGTATAGGAACTTTTTCATATCAATCTTCAACTACCAGCTAGATCATTGACCAGTATAAAGGAGAGGCTAAAATTCTACTGGGAATTGAAAGGGGAACTAATTTTTTTTTAAAAACCACAACATTAACCCTTCTCTCGCTGATAATCTATTGGCAATTGTGGAAATC
>JAULKK010312953.1:0-11829 GCA_032355705.1 Rubia peregrina
CTGTCTCTGTGGACGACCCCGACTTGCCACTAGCTACTTAATTGTAGTTAGCACGCATTTAGGGCTATAAATATTATCTTTGAGAGGTACGGCGACGACCTCCCAGAGTTATAAGGTCTTTTTTTTACCTTGGTTCAAAATTGAGGAAAAAAACCTTTTACCTCAGTTTCTAACCAACGTCGGTAGGTTTTGTGACTGACGTCGTTTAATGGTCATCGATGTTGGTAGATTTTTTTACCAAAGTCAGCCAATGGTAGTTGGGCGACCATGGTAATCATACGTGTGACATCCCTAAGACTGATTTCGACTACCACATGAAAGAGACGTCGACCAGAGCATGAAGGCATGCGATCGGTTAAAAAAGGTGCGACCTCATTCGAATCGACTTCGTTATTATGAAAAGCGACGTCACGGATCATTAAAGGAAACATCGCACGCTGACATGGAACATGATAAATACAATGTCATTTTTTGTGACCGACATTGCTAAGAACACCACAGTTCATGCGACGTCGATTTAGTGTCATTTCACTTGTGAGCTTGTGCAAAATCTCATATGAATCGGTTATACATTGTTTCTCATACAATGTTAAATTATTTTATATTTGATGACACAACAAATCTTCCATCGACAACAATTTCATTTTATTTACAACAACCAACATTACAAATATATTAAAATACTAATTGTTCAATCAATAACTCTCATTTTCCTATTACAACAGATACACATGCAACAATGTATGTACATATTATAAAGCCGAGAGCGTATGAAATAAATCTAAACATGGAATGCAGAGAAGCGATGTTGCATGGTGAAAGGACTGAGGTCGCACTATATGCATTTCAGTCAGTTTCTGCCAAATGCAACTTTGGTAACCATTCAGTAGTATCTCGTACTTAACGATGCAATGACCGACGTCGCACATTGAACCTGTGTTCATACGAAAATTTGATTATTTTCCACAATTAACTCTAATATCATCCATAAAATCATTGCATGATATTGGCAACACAATCAATATACACTATATAACATGTAACAAAGTCAACATACTTGATGAAAATATTCAATCATTGTAGAGGGTATGTTCATAAAAGTGCTAAATGAACATTGAATGGAGGGAAAACTACCTCAATTAATTGGAACCGGGAGATGCTCCATCCGAGGATACTTGCTATTTGGGAGAAGAGAGTATATTGGATTCTTGAATAGAGTTGAAATGTTGTGAATGGAGAGGAATAGAGTTGGGGTAGAAAAGTGCATGTGTTGGAGATGAGAAATAATTGGGTCTTGTTGCTGAATATAATATAAATGAGTGGGGTTTGGGGGGAAAATTTGTTCAAAAGTTTGGCTGGAAATTTTGTTTCCCGCTTGAAATTTCATTTCAAGCATCGTCAATTAAATGCCGTTTAATGGTTTGGTGTATGCGAACTATATGCGACGTCGCTTATAGGGGAAATATATAAAAAAAAATTATATTTGTCGTATATAACTTGCTGTTAGGATTGTGGGCCCTTCCAACAACCTGTTTATGCCAACTCGGAACAAAATACTCCTGTAAGTGCGAATAACAAATTGTTATCTCCAATTTCAGATTTAGACTTCTCCCAATTCCTTGTAGGCATTTGAGTGCAATAAATGAAAAGTTGACCGGTTGTGCCAATCTCAATTACGACATTCCCGAAAATAACCTTGGTCACCCACAACTTATGCACGATATTGGTATTAGAGACACAGGTCTTATCTCCATATAGATTTCGAAAAGATCTTCCCAAATGAACCTTGTATACCTACTTCTGAGTTATCATTTGCGATAAACTGTAGACCATGTACTAGCACTCTTTTAGGAATTATTTACATGAAGAACATGGAAAATGAAATTTCATTTGATTCTATTTGGTGGAAATTATCCTTCTCATAACACTGATAGTTAGGGTTGGAACACAATGTTAAGAAAAATGACGGACGATTAACTCGGTTCGCACCTCTGTTAGGCAGTAAGCATATATTTCACTCGAGTGCAGAATGAAGAAGTGTAGTGAGCATTCGAGGAAGTTAGGGGTTATAGCTTAGTTTTCTTAAAGTTTCTCCATACACTATCTGAGGAGATTTTGGTCCCGTTACATTGACTTGAGCTTGAAAAAAATTAGATCGTGGGTCGTGACCTGGTGAATTAGATAAGGGTATCTCCAATTTTGCATTGCGACTTCTCCCACTTTGTTGGAGGGACGTATTTTAAAAAAATTGAAAAGTAACTCGGCACGCCCAAATTGTATTTCAATCTTCGTTCAGAAGACCTTTTCTATCCCTATCCAAAGTAATTAATGTTCTCCGACAGTAATAATAAAATTGGCATGATTCCATTGAGACTTTAACAAAATCTTTGGATTATCCCTTGCATGCTAGTTATTAATCAAATACTATATTATTGACTTTGGACCCTATATTAGAACGTTAGTGAAATTGATTGTTGATTTTTTTTTTATCTTCTAAATTCTAACAAAAACCTAGAATGCTTTGCTTCGTCCGATTTTGGTGAGGTGGAATTTATCTTCCAAATTGACAAGTCAAGGTAGTAATGTAATACTAATAAGAACGAGTTAAGAATATCCCCGTGTCCTTGATGCATACGTCGTAACAACATGACTGTAGCAATGTGATTTAGATTATTGGCGATATCCAATTTTGCATATTTCCTCCCCAACCATCTTGGATGAACCTAATTTTAAAAACAGAAAAGTTCATCGGTTGTACTGAAATCGATTCAGATCGAACCGGACGTTAATGAAGTTCATTGACATTTACAATATCAATTACTAATGTCTAATTAATTTTTTACCGTTTTTAACAGAATTTATGTTCATTTTGCTCATACACGGTCCCAGGTGATTTGCTATTGGGCAGAATTGTTTTGGCCTAATATATCCATGACCGACATCGGTAGGATGTCTATCAAATTTTACAAATAATGACTTCTATGCGACGTCGGTCATGTAGTTGGTCTAACAGAGGACCATTTGATAAGCAAGTGGGATGAAATGCTTAAGCCCACAGTCAGACAAATCGACTTCACCATACCTTCGATAGTGCATGCAACTTGCATGCGACGTCACTTTTTAGGCTGAATCCACAAGGTTCGTAACGACTGTATATGTGGACCCCACCACACAAACTACTTTAAAATTTTAACTTTCCCTCGTATTCCAATAGTCATCTAGCCCATCCTCTCCAAATGTATGGTTTCTACATTTGGTTAGTTTACATTTTGTTAAAAAAATTACTATTGAAATTGTTATGTGTAAGGTGTTTGAATGTCTTATTTTCTTCATGTAAGGTCGTGTCTATGGATTAGGGTTCATGGATTAGGTTATGGGGTGTGTCAATTAGGTTGTGGCTAAATCGTTTTTGGTTTATGTACTCGTTGTTAGCCTATTTGTTGCTGTTGTTGGAGTCTCCACATTCCATGAATGCGACTTCGCTTGTCAATCTTTCACCTTTCAGTTTTAACGACAAATGTGAGGCGTCGCTTGGTCCTAATTTCTCTACGTCACAAATGACATTACACTTTTATCAGTTAACCATTCGGTGTAACCGAGCCGTGTGCGATGTCTCTTACTCATATATACAACCTTTGGTCCAACATAGGATGTCACATACTAATCGATTATACATTCGATTTTACCAATCCTGATGCGAATTCACTGATTCATAATTTCTCCAATTTACATAATATGTGATGTTGCACACAAATCGGTTAACCATTTGGTTTGACCGACCTATGTGCAACTTTGCTTTGACATGTTGCATTCATATATTAATTGATTAACAGTGAATTTATTTGTAACTAATCATGAAAATATGAATTTCAAGAATTATGCCTGGCAGTGTTGGTTTGCGCAACTCCCCCATTATGGTGAGAGATTTAATTTTTACATTGAAATTGAATTTTCTAGCTTGTGTTACCTATAGTCAATTTTAATTTATAAATATTTCTTTCATTAACAAATACGTAGGGATTTAGATGATAAACGCCTGCTAACTATATTTGGCAACATCGTTCCACATTTCATCCACACCCTGACACAGATGAATTTCAGGGAAGTTCTCATCCTGGCAAGTAATCCCCTATATATATTATTATTTTTATTATTTCCATAAATATTTTTCTATACTTTACTTTCATATTAACTTAACATGGTTTTTTTGTTTAAAATCCAATATATCCCTAGTCAGATTGTGGAGCTCATACCCCAGTACAAGTTGCCTGATGTGCTTAGATGCAACGGAAGGGAGTACCACATGCATTACTCGGGGAACAGAAGGCTAAAGACCCTGACGCCGAAAGGTTTTGAGCAGTTCCTCATCGGTGAGGGACTAACAAAAGGGGACACACTCTACTTCCAGCTGGTCAATGGTGCCGACCCTGTAGTTTTCAATGTCGTGATTTGTTTTGTTTTATTACGATATTTAGTCTTTAATTAATAATCCTTTTGTTGGATATGTTATTTTAATTTTAATCAATCCCGGATATTTAACCTATCATAGGCACAAAATTTGTAGTATCAGTAACAAAACCCAAAAAAATCCTGATGTCTTATAGAAACTAGTCTTGAAATACCAAATATTTGTTACGAATATAGTGTTTGGAAAAATTACCGAAGTAAACTCGAACCGTTGATAGGCGACTTGGTGGGTTGAAATTGTTAGGTCCACCAAAGTCTGTGGTGTCACCAACTGGTCTACAACTTTTCGCCTAAACTGACGTTGTTATGACGTTGTATATATCGATGCTGATAATACAATGGTTTGAAATGATGTCTTTTTGAAACGAGTATAAATATAGGGACTCTGCAAATCAATTCAACCATCTACTCACAAGCTTCCCGCAAATTCCAACAGTCTACAATTTCCTCCTCATCTTTTTACTCTGGAAAAAGGTTTGTTTTTCCCATCTTCTAACACAATTTTTTTTGAATTCTTAATTTACAATGTCGGATCTGTGGTCTGTGAATATGTTTTGAATTTTTTAACATCTAGTTTTGTCTTGGATTTTTGAGAGTGTGAACTTTTGTTGAGTTTAAACATAGGTACAATGTTTTTTATTGTTGGCAAAGGGTTTTGTTTAATATGATGCGGATTATGCTTCATTTTTTCTGGTTGTATGTGTTTCTTCTTGTTGATTCCTCTGATATATGCAACTTCGCTCATATGTCTTCCACAAATCAGTTAATGTGACTATAGTGTAACGTCACATACTCTGATTTTTAGTAGCTTATCTTTAACTTTGTGACATCGCACTATTATTGGGTGTCCTTTGGCTTTAACGAAATGTTAATAACATCGCATCATGACATCTAATTCTACAATTTTTATACTTATGCGACTTCTATTTTATTTCAGTCTTGTATTCGATCATCCCACTGGTTTGGGCCAACATGCACCTGGGACGACATTGCAAACATCACACGTTGCACTCTATAGTGGAGTACACACTTAACATTTTCCCTTTTGATGCAGTACTTATGGCTAGTGAAGGATATTCTAATCCACCATTTTTCAGGTCTTTCATCAATGTACATATATATTTACTTTTTTGTTTTTCGTATAGTTCACCGCACAACGTTGTAACCCTGAGCCTGTTGTGTTCGACATCGACCATCATACGATGGCTCTTGATAGCCCAGATTTCCACTGCACTCTCAGGCAGCAGAACTTTGGGAAAAACCTACATTTTTAATGCTTTGTAAATAAATTTTATTTGTTGACACACACACACACACATATATGCATGTTGATAATTAACATTTTTTTGTGCATCAGTATATCCCGTGTGAGATTGTACCACTCTTTCCGACTGAGAAGACTCCCGTAGTGCTAAGGTGTTACAGGATAAAGTGACGTATGACTTACTCGGGGAAAGGTAGAATCAAGATCCTTTCCCCAAAGGATTTCAGCGAATTCCTTAGGGAAAATAACCTACGCATCGGGGAAACTTTGTTCTTCGAGGTGCTACCAGTTGTGGGGCCAATCGTCTTCAATGTCATCATTTTTCGTGGTGATTGAGTTTATTATTTTTGCACTATTTTTGGAACTTAGACAAATCTAATTTGAATTTATGTAAAGCTTGTATGGATATTTTCGTGACTAATGTTTGTCAAATTATTTAACTATCTTATTTGAACATTATATAATTAACTGTGTATATGTGTAACTTGATTTGTGCATGATATTATAAAACCAATTTATAATTCTACGATCATAAACCATTGAACAAAAGGTGTATTAGACGTTTACGAAAGTTAATTCTAATTTCTATGCTATTTGTAGCACAATGATTGCTAGCTACTATAGTGCTTAATTGTCCTTTTACATACCCCTAAATTAATTGTGATGACAGGATATTGGGAGGAGAGGGATGCTGAAACAAGGATAAGTGCATGACCACCATCTTTTGTTTTCATTTTCCCTAACACCATCAAATTCTTTACTTTAACGTATCTTTTACATACCTGCAACTTCATTAATCAATTAGAACACATGTCGGTTCAAATAGTGTTTATTGCACCATCTATTAAATCAATGTTTGCGAAATCACAAATGTTTCGGTAACATTATTTACTGTGGTCTTTTAACTTTTTTACTTTGGTTCCCATAAGAACCGAGGTAAAAAATCTATTATTAACCTCAGTTTTTTTATAACCAATATTAATATTTTCTTTTACTTCAAATAAATATATAACAGAGGTAAAATAACTTTTTACCTTGGTTATTTGGTGTAAAGAAAAAAACTGAGGTAAACGGGGCGAAGTAATAGGTCATTTTTCTTGTAGTGCTTCCGATGAATGTGATAATGTTCTCTATGGATCTGCCACTATAAGACACACTGTACAACGAACAAAGAAACCCATACTTTAGCTTGATCCCAAGTTCGTGACACCTTGTCAGGAACATCATGATAACCACTAGAACGTTGGGATGCGCCTGTGCTGGACTAACTTTGAATTCCTTAAGGAGCTTAGCGAAGAGTGGAGGGAAGGGAAACAAACCCTGAATATATTTTAAGAAGATGATCGATCTACACTCAGGAAGGTTATCAGGGGATTCACCCGTCTTTAGAGGTTGGAAATCTACGCCTGGGAGTATCTTCGAGATAACTTTTTGTGCTCTCAAGGATGGGGGCTCATCGATATATGTTTCTGTCTCCTTCTCGGGAGATGCTTCTCCTTCTTTCTCTTCTTCCTCGAGAAGTGGGGATTCTACCTTTTCCTCCTCGTGTGTTGGGGGAATATACAACTTCTCTGGTAATGGGAGACCTCCTCATGAATGGTTTGCCCAAACCCGGAGTCCAAACACCGGCATATCCTTGAGAAGGAATATCGGTGATGAACCAATGATCTGGGTTGTAATCGGTCCGGACTAAAACGTCATCCTCCATGTCCAAATCATATTGTGTCCCCTCATAATTATTAACCGCAGAATCAGAGTTCATCCTCTCCGACAAGTTAACTTCTTCCCCTTCTAGCCTAACCCTACCGGATGACCCCCTCTCAATAGATTCCTCATCGGAACTTGCCAGTAATGGAAATAAGAAAGAGAAGAAAAAAGGAAAAAATGTCGGAACTTAATGGTTTTTTAGAAAAGATTGCTAGAAGATGAAGAAGATGGCTGGTGGAAATTGGAGAGAGCTTTGAAAGATGACTCCTTATGTGAAGCGCCTACAAATAAAATGAAGGGAAGCTGAGAAGAGAATGAGCAGTTAAGAAGCCTGAAACAGTGGCAAATTAAGGTAATGATTATATTGAAATAATAAAAAATTTAAAAAGTCACGAGAATATTTTCATGCCTTTTCAAAGTAGGCCGATCTTCACACACAATGCACACAGATAGATAAACATGCTGGGAGGTCATTTTTGTACCTCTCAAAAACATTGTTAATAAGTCCTAATTGCTTCCTAACTACAACGAAGTAGATAATGGCAAGTCGTAGTCATCCACGAAGAAGAGAGATTTTCCTAACAGTTTACACATATAAGGGTAAACACTAGACTAGATATATATATATGATCACGTGAGAACAACTATCTTATGTGAGAACACCCACTTTATGTGATAACAAATATGAACCATTCAATCATTAATCTAATGGCTCTAATTATTTTATTTATTGTTGAAATATTAATGAAAATGGATAACTCGTGGGTTGAATTTAGAGGTTATAATATTGGAATCGGATTCCTAAAATATGGAAGAAAGGAAACCCTTCAACGTCGCGGCCTCGACGCTTTCTATTCTTCACCGGCCTCCACATCGCTGGCTCAATCCATTCTCTTCTTCACCGTCTACCATTGATTTATTCCCTCACCAACGCCTTCACCTATCTTCTCCTCTTTAAATTTCTCATCTAATACTCTTTCATAACCAATTTTGTAGTGGCGTGGTAGCCATTTCAAGGAGATGGAGAGATGGTCACTGATGGGATGCCAATTAATCTGAGCTATGGCGGTGGACTTTGCCACTAGACCAGATGCCCCAACAGGAGAAGCATCTATCGGAGCAGCCCGCTTCCAAATAGTGAGATGAATCAAGTATTCCTTTTATTCAAAAAATTATTTGGAATGCTAACATTTTGGTTTTGTATTTTGTGTGCAAAATTATCAGAGAAGGTGGAGAGCATAAAAGAACTATTGGGGGAACTAGGGAAGGAGTTGTAAGGTGGCTGCAATGAAGGCTGATGAGTTGGCTGAGAATACTATTGGCAACACAGTAAGCTACTTTTTGTGTTTTTCAGTTGATATGGCTATTTTTATTTTATTTTGGAGCATCATAGTGTTTGATTTTCTTATTTTATTATTATATGTGTAGCTTTACAATCATTTAGAATTTGTGATTATCATTAGGTATATTCTTTGGAGGAATTTTGATTGTTGGGGCAAGTAGTATTGCCAAAATATGAACTTATGAATCCTCTCCTAATAGAAGTTTAGAGTTTCCCCAATGGTTTGAAGATCTTTTCATGTTAGGAAAAATTTAAAAACTTCCTGTGCAACATGATGAAGTGGTTTATTGCCTGTTGAAAAGTTTGCAGATTCATTGATAAAATTTGTAACAACTTCCCCAACAATACAAATTTTATCATCTAGCTTCTGCCATTGCATCCGTGTATGTTAATTACATATCTTTCCTAATGCTTATAAAAGGAATTGCCTTGGAATTCCCCAAGAACTTAATACAATGGGCGTTTAACATTCAGCTAAATTTTGTGTTGAATTAGGCTTTTTAATTATTAGGTGCTTAGAACCAACAATTATTAGATTTCAACTATTTTAAGATGCTCTAAATCATGAAGCTCGACATGAAATTCTGCATAAATTTATGAACATATGTACATAGTTTAGCGAGAAGTTCATAAAGCATCTATGCGTAGTTCAGTTGAAACTTGAATTTTAATTTTTCTATTCTAAATATTAAACTGAATCATTCATTTCATATCTTTTGTAAGTATTGTTTCAGAGGTAAATGAAAATAAAAGGAGTCACAAAGGCCAATAAGACCTTATATTCTTAGCTGAACCAATGCAAGCATCTAACTCCTCTGTCGGAACTGATGAATACATTGCTCTGGTTGGTATCGAAGAATTAGTTTCTTAAAGATTCTGAGTTCAAAATGAGTGAGCTACTGAAACCATTTTTTATACAATGTATAGGAAAACATTTCAGGAGTGGGCCATACCAGTGCAGTTGATTGGTGGGCTCTTGGTAATTTTCATCACCAAACCATAAATAGTGAATTATTTATTTAAGAAATTTAATAATTGTTTGGTGTTTCATACAATAGGGACTCTTCTCTATGAAATGCTCTATGGATACACACCTTTTCAATGAAAGACTAAGCAAAATACATTTGCAAATATCTAGCACAAAGATATGAAGAATGGTGACTACAACATTGCAGTGAATCATATGATGAGGAACCTTTATAAGTATCATCATGATCTTTGTCTCTTCCTTTTATTATTTGTTTAATTTGGTGCTATTTTGAGTTTGTAGTGGCTATTATTTTTGAGATAATAGATTGATGCGGCTTGTGTTTTTTTGATATTTGAATAGGGGAAAGGTTTTAGTTGTGTTTAATTTATAAAAGAGTGCTTTTTGATATCCTTTATCACTGGTGCATTTATTGGCAGGGAATGTATCCTTTCTTCTTGGATTTGGCTGCACTACTTGTCTCCCATGAAGTACATATATGCAGTATTTTTGTGCAGTGTAGAGTTTCGATAACACAGTCATTGGTGGATTTGGTTATGAAGTGAAAGTCCAAATGCATAGGGGATTTGGGTATCTTTTAGGCTGCGATGTTGTAGCATTGACGTACATGAGTACAACATAAGACTTGATAAAGACCATAGAGGTGAACAAAGTTAGGAAATGAGTACTTTTGGATTACCATTGGTTGGGGTTTCTTGTTTAGGATGTTTTTCTATGTTATTTTGATGTTTTCTGGGGTAAGATCAGGAAAAAATAGATGTATAGACATATTTACATTTTCACATCAATTTAAACGGATAACTTTTTTTCATTCAAAAAACAAAAAGAAAAAGGTGCTTCAATCATTACTTGTAAGTTTTTTAAATGTAACTTCTATGTTCTTCTTTTAATTCTTACACGCATTACAAAAATAATTTTGTGTTTAGAGTATAATTCAAAAGTTCTTCTATTATTATTTGTAAGTGTTTCAAATGTAAATTATAGGTGCTTCTTTTAATTCTTACGAGCGCTACAAAAACAACTTGGTGCTTAAAGTATAACTCAAATGTGCTCCAATCGTTGCTTGTAAGTGCTTCAAATGTAACTTAGAGGTGCTTCTTTTAATTCTTATAAGTACTTAAGTTACTTGTGCTACGAGAATAACTTGGTGCTTATATTATACCTCATAGGTGCTTCAATCGTTGTTTGTAAGTGCTTCAGATGTAACAAGTATGTGTTTTTAATATTTTACATGTGATATGAAAACAATTTGGTGCTTAGAGTATAACCCAAAGGTGCTTCAATCGTCACTTGTATGTGCTTGAAATGTTACTTATAGGTGCTTCTTTAATTCTTATAAGTGCTTAAGTTACTTTTCCTATGAAAATAACTTGGTGTTTATAGTATACCTCATAGGTGTTTCAATCGTTGTTTGTAAGTGTTTCAGATGTAACTAGTAGGTGTTTCATTTATAACTTACATGTGCTACGAAAACAATTTGGTGCTTAGAGTATAACGTGTAAATGCTTCAACCATTGCTTATAAGTGTTTCAAATGTAATATTTAGGTGATTTTTTATAATTTAAATGTGGACAAAAACAACTTGGTTCTTAGAGTACAACTCATAGGATCTTCAACCATCACTTGTAAGTGCTTCAAATGTAACTTGTGAGCGCTTTAAATGTACAAAGAAAATAAAAAATTACAATAAATAAAGTTAGATATGAAATAAAAAATGCATAAGATGAAAAACGCATTAGGTATGGAATTCTAATCATTAATCTATGTGACAATATTTTTTTTAAAAAAAGGTAATATTGACAAAATAACGGCCAAAAAGAAAAGGAAAAACCTTTGAACTAGATTAGATGTTCTCTAACTTGGGAATATATGTGGGAAAGCAATAGTAATGTTCCAGCATATGATATGATATCCTTACCGAGAGGATTAAAGAAGCAAAAAATATTTGCAGTTGTTAGATAACCTATTTCAATGGCTCAGATTTGTTCTCACATACAAGAATGTTCTAACATAAAGGGGTGTTCTCACCTTAATCCTCCCCTACATATATTTATATATAAT
>JAULKK010312963.1:0-11828 GCA_032355705.1 Rubia peregrina
ATTCAGATTGAATACATGCATGAGATCTTGAATATGGTTATTGATATTCCGCTAAATTAGATTTAATCAATTCCCAAGAGATGTATGAGTCTGTTCTGGGGATGAAGAAGGTGTTCGGGATATCGAATGAGGTGCTGATCATTTTGTTTGCTGCTCTAGTGTTTGTATTTTGGTTTAATGCGAGTTGAATGGCTTGTTTTCCACTGAATAAAGTTTGCTTCTTGTTTGTGAGGTTTGGGTGAATAAAATCTGTGTACTCGTAGTAAATCATTGTTGGCTTGTGTATATGTGGTACTCCGTACAGAGGCGGATCCAGGATTTGAAAAGGAGGGAGCAAATTATAAATTTCTTAGGTACTAACTGTATTTTTTTAAAAGTTGTGGGGCAAAATTATAAATATTAAATTTTAGTACATAAAAAAAATTTAAAAAATTTGGGTAGCCCATATACTAGATCCGCTACTGACTCAGTATATTATTTCAATAGTTGAAACGATATTGGAGCACAAGGTGTCTTTCCTGATATGCAGAATTTTTTCTCTGCTTAGTGCTATAGTACCGCTGGTTAGATGCAAAGGGGAAGACTTTGAATGTGTTTTCTGATTTTCCTTTTATTTCTAAGCTTGACATGTTGACCGCGCATTCAGTAAATGCGTCTTTTTCTATTTTTTAATTTTTGGAAAACCTGGATAGCGCATTTTGCAGAATGCGTTTTGTGTTTGATTTTTATTTTTGCGCGAGAATTTTGAGGTTTTAATTTGTATTTTAATGGAAATAGTGAAGATGCATTTGGTAAATGCGTTTTCATCTTTTTTTATTTTTTGTTTATTTTTTAAAACCCTTACAAAAGCATTTAGCTAATGTGTTTTTGGAATTCTATTTAAAGCCAAAGAACAGAGAATCGTTGCTCCATTTTTACGAAAAACTTCTATGTTGGGTGCAACGATTCATATGAAAATTATATTTTTATTTAAATTCAAATCATTTACAATTCAAAAAATATTATTATAAGATTATTATAAAAATAATAATGAAAATATTATATATTTTTCAAAATAGTTATAAAACATAATTCAATTATAGTAGTATAGAAAATACTTATATTTAAATTAAATAATATTATTTTATTTATAATATAAATTTATATTTTTATAATCTTATAAGAAATAATATATATTTATATTAAATATTATAACAAATAATATGATTAAAAAATGAGCTCATATGAAAATTATATTTTTATTTAAATTTCACCCATATACAACTAAAAAATATTACAATATGTTTATACAAATAATAATTAAAATATTATATTTTATTCAAAATAATTATAAGGCATAATTCAATTACAGTAGTAAATAAAATAGTTATATTTACATAAAATAATTACATTTTTATTTTTAATATAAAATGATAAATTAATGGTTTTATAAGAAAATAATACATATTTACATTAAAGTATTATAAAAAATACTATTATTAAAATATGAGTTCATATGAAAATTATATTTTTATTTAAATTCAACCCATATACAACTCAAAAATTATTATTATAATATTTTTATACAAATAATAATTAAAATATTACATTTTTTCAAATTATTATAAAACATAATTAAATTATAGTAGTATATAAAATAGTTATATTTACATAAAATAATATCATGTTTATTTTTAAAAAATTACCAAATTAAATTTTAAAAAAATTGGCGGTGGAGGACGCATTCTTCCTTTTTAAAAAAATTATGTGGATAAATAAAATCGAACAAAAATTTAAATAAAATTGAAAACCCCCTGAGGCCCCCTTTATTTCCACTTTAAAAAATAAAACCTACATGGCAGTCAAGATTTTCAAATCATCACCCATAAAAGCAAGCACTTATTTGCATGATTTGTTATTTGACCGAACTATTCATGTTTTTGTCTTTATGCCCAAACAAAGCGGCAAATATGAAGACAAGGTTTTGTTCAAAACCCTCTCACAGGATTCTGTGAGAGATCATGAATCAAATTGGAAAAAAAAACATGGGGATTCATACTAAATTTTTAAAAGTTTAGGGGTTGAGTGCGTTATGTGATAATTTGCAGTTTAGTTCTAATATATACATTAAATATTTCACCATCGTTTCCAAATTTTACCCATTAGAATCGCCGGATATTCTCTACAACTGCTAAAACGCTCTCTCACAAAATCCCAACCGCACACAATTCTCACAACCGCTCAATTTCCTCCATTTAACCGTTCATTGCTTTTGTTTTCTTCCTCATTTCATGTGCGCACTGAACGCATGATGACACGTCAAATGCATGTATTTTTCAAAGCATTTAACACCTCTTTTGTAATTTTTTAAAGAAAATTGCTAGATTTAGGTAGGTTTACATCATAAGAGGTTTGGATAACCGTTTTTGGTTTTCATATCTAAAACGTGGTAATAATATTTTATGTTTTACAAAAAATGAATTTTAAAATTCATTAGACTAAAAAAATACATGCATTTTTTTATAATATTGAAAAAAAATCATTAGACTAAAACGTGGTAATAATATTTTATTATAATATTCTAATGAATTTTTTGTCCTTACGAGCATCTAGATTCCTTTTTGTAAGCTTAATTTGTAGATTGCGTGTAAGCACTTCGAAGTGGTTTAGTGAAGGTCATTCGCAAGAATGGTAGAAGATTGAAGGCCACAAGTCAAAACGTGGTAGAAGATAGAAGGGTCAAAGAAGGAAGACAAAGAAGCGGATGAATTGTGACCTGGAAGTTTGGACCAAGTTCTTAGAATTATTCGAGAAAAACCAAGATCCCAAGGTGGTACCATTGGATTCATCTTCTCGATCGCTATAAAATTGACTACAAGAACTCCCAAATCGGATCAGTGGTTCACCTGTAGCAACACAAAAGGTTGAAGAAAAGAGGGACCGACGAGCGCGCAACTCGTGCACTTAGGAGCGCGCTCGCACACCCAAAAAAGGGGGAAAAGTCAGCACTCGGAAGCGCTCGGGCTCTTTGACTTTAAGACTTTTCTTTTGGCCCAAGAAGGAAGCCCAAAACAAGGGGCAAAGTCAGCCCGTGCACTTTGACTTTATCTTGATCAACCCTTGTACTATAAATACCTTCTATCTTAACCTCTCTTCAAGACTTTTCTTTTGGCCAAAAATATTCTTCCCAAAACCCTAGTTCTTCATTTTATCTTCATCTTTTCCATCTTTATTTTGTATGATTATGCTTGGGCTTTGTAGTATGATTTGTATTAGCTAAACCTTTAGTCTTGGGAGCAATTGATTGAGCCTTCCTTGCCCATGTCTTGAGTATTATTTTTATCTATTTTTTTTTTCTATTGTGCATTTATGGAGCTTTGATGTTGGTTGTTAATTTCATTAATGTGATTAGAAGTTTGGTAATATGCAATGCTTGTATGATAATTTTTAGGAATGGGTAAAAGTAGCTAATTTCCCCTCTTTTGACATGGAATCCAAGAGTATGAGTTAGAGCTTCTAATTATGTTTATGATTTTATAATTGCTAGATGGATATGATCATGTTGAATCCTAATGTCATGTTTATTATAAGGTAGCAAGTAGGACAAGTCATTGAATTTTGAACTTTATTGACTTATCTTAGTAAATTCATAAATTGGTTCAATGCTTAGACATTTGGATTAATGTTTATAAGTGTTACCAAATTTGTTGATTCTTTGTATCTAATGGCATCAGTGGGACATCGTTGGGAATTTCTTGACTAAAGAGATCATTAAAGAGGTTTACAAGAGATGTCAAATTCACTCTTGTAAACTACTACCAAAGAAGAACGGAAGATTTATCTTCACAACAAGTAGTCAAATAGTAAATAGGTCGTGGATGCAAGGATAGATAAGAGGCTCGGAAGTAGAAATCAATTGTGCCTAAGGTCCCGTAATCTGTGTTTAATTCACTCTTTGTAGTTTGTTGCATGGTTAACTTAATATCTTGTTTATGGAAGCATGCTTGTCTTTTAAATTCATAACTTATACACCCCCCCCTCCTTACTTGCTTTTATATATCTATATCTATGCTTATATCCACCTTATATGCATGAACCCTTAAAAAAACCTATTCTTCGTGGACGATCAGTATTTGCCACTATCTACTTAGTTGTATTTAGAAAGCATTTAGGGCTTATATTTTGTAACTTTAAGAGGTACGACGATGACCTCCCAGCGTACTGAAGCGGCATTTCTGTTCCGGCATTTTTTACTGTTTTTCGTTCGGTTTTGACAATCTAAGACCAGACGACTTCCGATTTGTGTTTATTTGCAAATGTAATGTATTCGCTAGGTTTTTGGGCGTATTTTGGTGTTTTCTTCAATTTTCAATTTTTTTATGCATGTGATGTTCTATGCTTCGTATAAGTTTTCTGAGTGTTTATTGTGCTTATTTTGTGTTTTTCGTTTGATTATGTAGTTTAATCTTCCTTTACTGTGTTCGATTTGAAGTTTCTAGGGTTTTTATTCTTCATTGTACTCATATTTGGGGATTGCTCTATTTTTTGTCTTTTTTAACTGTTGTAAGGGATCTCATGTTTTAGTGGTTGCACATGATGTTATTCGAGCGTTTTTGTTTGGATTTTTATTGATTTCATTTATGTTTTGAATGTGTGTGATATTTTAGGGTTTCATTAGCCTGTGTGTTAATTTCTGTGTTTTTGTTGTTGCTTTGTAGATGTCGAAGAAGAATGATGCTGGTGAATCCCTAGATGACGTTTTCCTGGACATTGCAAAGACCTACGTTGATCCTGCTGAAGGCAGTTGTGCTGCTGTGAATAAAAATGCAAAGAAAAGAGCATCTTCTCCAGGTATTTCTTGTTTGTCTCTGTTTTGGTGGGATTTTTTTATTTCAATATTTAATTGTAAATTAAGGTTCAATTTTTTTATTGATGTTATTATTTTATAGCATGATGTTTTATAGGTTCATGTTGATGTTTCACTTATACTGTCTTCATGTTGATTAGTCATCTGTTGTGTCTTTCTAATGAGATTTTTCTTGATTTTATGTGGTGTTAAGGTCAACAATCTTTCTTGAATGTATTGTGCTTTAGGTTTTGTTTTCAATCTTTTCATGTATTTTATTTTTCATATTCTATATGAGTTGGTATGTTGATGTTTAAAGTTTACTGAATTATGTTTTAAGTTCTTGCTGTGATGTTACTTTTTCAATTTGATATGTTTTTTGTTGGATGGTACGATTATTTTTTAGAGTTGTATTTCATGGATTTTGTGTATGGTGTGTATGTTTTGGTTCATGTCTCAATTTAGGAGTGTGATGTAGCTTGTGATTTGGACTGAGGTTTTAAATAATGATTTGTATTTTTTTCATGTACTTGTTTGGTATTATTTGGTTGTTATTGATGTTTATTTCTCTAGTTTGACTTTTAGTTTCAGTGTGATGTTATTGATGTTTTACAGTTTCAGTCTTCATAAGCTTGTCGATTGGGCAGAATGTGTTTGTCTTATTGATGTCTTAGTATCTTAGATTGATGTTTTTTGTTTTCAGATTGATGGCTTCATATGTGTTGATATGCAACTGTTTTCTTTTATCCTGTTATCCTTTTGCCAAAGTAATTTGTGTTGCATTAATTTTATCTGATGCTTATATAATTTTATTTGATGTTTCAGATGTAAGTATTGTTAGTAGTTGTGTTGTGACACACTCACAACGACTGAAGGGAAACCCAAATGCTGATTTGATATCAAGTTCTTTTCCTTTTCAATTTTTTAAATGTTATATATTCATTTTTTTCTTAATGTTGTTTATTTTCAAGACTCTGCTCTGCAAAGAGGAGGCAAAAGGAGTCAGCTAAGCTAAAGATTGATTTGGTTGAAATTGATGATGTTTCAAAAACAGCTGGTGCTCGCAACTTGGAGGAGTTGCTAAATGAATCAAATGTTGGTCCTGCTGATAAAGCTAGACCTGATGATGTTGGAGCTGAAGCTGCTAGTCCTGAGAGTACGCCTAAGAGGAGGATGTTGCGCAAGGCTATGGGTGTCAAGAAATCTAATGTTGTTGTTGAGGGTGTCAGTGGCAAAGGTATTGACATTATATTATATTATTTTTTATTATTTGATCTTTTAATGCTTTATTCTCATTCCCTATGCAATATGATTTGATGTTTTATTTTTTGTAACAGTTGGTGTTGATAAGGGTAAAAACCCTGTTATGAAGAACGACGTTGGTGTGAAGAAGCAATCAAAAAAGGTTTCGAATGAGAGTGTTGATGCTGCTGGTAATATTTTTTCCCTTCACTTTTAGTTTTTAGTACTATTTTAAATTTATGATGTGATTTTTAAATATTATGTTATGATGTTTCATATTTTGTTGTTGTTGGTGTTGGTAAGGGTAAAAACCCTGTTATGAAGAATGGTGTTGGTGTGAAGAAGCAATTAGAAAAGGTTGCGAATGAGTGCGTTAATGTTGCTGGTAATATTTTTTTCTTTACTTTTATTTTTTGTACTGTTTTAAATTTATGATGTATTTTTTTTACCATTATGGTATGATGTTTCATATTTTGTAATTGATTATTTCAAGTTTCTATCATTTGTTTTTTCATGATGCTATGTGTTATTATCTGGTTTGATTTTTTTTGTATCTTAGTTGAAGATGGCATCAAGAAAGTTATTGAGAAAAAACTATTGAAATTTGGTGTTTGTGACAAAGAAGCTGTTGGGAATGCTGATATGGATGGCACCATTTTTTCTGGTAGGATTTTTTTAATTTTTTGCTATGTTTTTTATAGCTCAGCTTTTTAGATGTGATTTTTTTTATGTTTTACCATTATGATATGATCTTTCTATGTCTTGTAGAGGATGAGGTGTTCAGTACTGTTCCTGACACCCAAACTGTAAAAAAATAATGTTGGTGCAAATTTTGGAACTGAGAATGTGATCGATTCAAAAGTGAAGTCTGGAAGTGAAGCAACAAAAGATGAAAATGATGAGGATGGGAGCTCTGAATCTGAGGAATCGAAATCTAGATCTGAAAATTATGAAAGCGGGGAGGAGGTTGATAAAGCTTGTGATGAAGATGTTGATTCGAGTGGTTTTGATTCTGAAATAGAGCCTAAGGTGGTGGTCGTAAAGAAGTCTGTGAGAAGGTTTACGAAGATGACAGTGACAGGGAAACGTGATGGGAAAGCGGCTGTGTTTGGTGATGCTGATTCTGATGGCGTTGCAAGGTTTGTTGATATTTTAAATACTAAGTATGATTTTTATTAACTTAGGTGTTTTGATGTTTTTATGTGACTGTGATGATTTACTTTCAGTTTTTAAGTTCTAAATGTGATGTTTCATGAATTATCCATTTTTTTCATTGATGAGAAAGATTTCACTACCAAGTGTAGCCCTGGGAAGATTGAAAATTTGTCTTTCTCTCTAACTGCAAACCAGATTAAAGCTGTGAAAGATGTTGGTTTTGATGGTTTGATGAAAATTAATTATACTGTCCTTCCTAAAGATATCCTTCCCTACCTTGTTCACAATTTTAATCTCATCATCCATGTTCAAAGAATTGATTCTGATAGTTTTTTTTACTAGTGATGATGTTCAAGATGTTTTAGGACTCCCTATCAGTGATAAGGAGGTAATTGAGGTTAGCAATGATGGTAAGGGGGAAAGTAGGAATTTAGATCTGAGGGAGAGTTGGAGGGAAGAGTTTGGGGTTGATAGATTGGGCAACATTCTGTGTGATAGGCTGTATGAAAAGATGACAACTTTAAGTGATGGTGGTGTTGATTTGTTTTTAAAAATTGTTTCTTATGTATCTTGTGTGCACTTTCTTGATTCCTACTGCTAGGTGCTTTGTTGATTATAAGCTTGTATGTGCTTCAGATGATGTGGGAGAGATTGAGAATTATGATTTGTGTGGGTATGTGTTTAGGAAGCTTTGTGAGGCAATGGATAGATACAAGAGTAGTTCCTACACATCAATGAATGCTTGTGTAGTTGTCCATTTGATGTGTTATTTGTATAAATTTTGTTTTCAAGGAAAACTATCCCTCACCACAGTTCCTCTTATTCAGCATTGGGACACTGCTATGTTGATCAAAAGGTGCAAGAAAATTGTCGAGGCTGGTTTTGTTCTTGCCCCATGTCCAAGTATCCATTTCCTTTGACCACCATGGGGAAGTATGTGGGCTTTGGTGCTTCTAAGAAATCCAAGAAAGGAGCTCATACGAAAGTTTATCCATCTGGTTCAAGCTTACGGGTTTTGAACTTTGAGCTTCCTGAAGATTTGTTGATGCCGCAATTATGAATGACGGAGGCTCTGTAGGTATTCATCTCTTTCAGCTTTGATGTTTTAAATATAATAGTTGATGTTTTAGATTGTGTATGAGATGTTTTAAGTTTATGCTTTAGGTGTTATCTTTTCCAAAATTTTCCCTTAGGTTGCTGATTAAGTTTTCCTTAGGTTCAAGAGGATTATTGAGGTTGTCACTAGGGCCTTAGTTTCTGAGTTGGATCAAGGTGCTAAGGATGTTGATCCAGCTGTTGATGCCTAGCCTACTCCTCTTTTTGACTCAAACGAATATTTTACTAACTCTGAAGTGTTTAACGTTGTTGATGAGATTGTAAGGAATACCTTTAGGAATCGTGCTCCTATTGTTGCTCCTATGAATAGAGAACTTGAGCCATCATTCGATCTTGGAAGGCAAAGGAAAAACAGTTGGGAAGGGAAACGAGAATGGGAAGAAGTAGAATATAAGTGTTAAGAAATACTATTTGACATTGATGTTTTAAGAATATTGTTTTGTTTGAATGTTTTGAATATTTCTGTTCTTTATGGAATTGATAGGGCCTTTGGACCTTTATTTGTGATGAATGATATTTTGTTATGGTGATTGACAGCGTATGGGCTGAAGTAAAACTATTTGTAGTTTTGTTTATATATTTTGTTGGATGTGATCATTTTCAAATTTGATGTGATGTTTATTTATCAGTGTAATGTTTTATACTTTTGGGCAATCATTGTTTGATTTTTTATGTCCTTAAAATTTTTGAAAATACTTGGTCATCTGTAATATACATAAAGACATACGAGCCAACTTATATTTGCAAATCATCATGTAAGAAATTAATAATATCAGTGGATATAAGTGTAACATCCAAGAATTCAATACAATAAGAGTAGGATGTATAAGATCAGTGGTAGTATATGAATATCCTACTTAAAATTAACATCCTCATTAGTACGTATGTCTAAAACATCAAACTGTAACAATGTAACATCAATCCATAATAGTGTGACATCACATGCTGGCAGTAAACATCTATCAACAAGCTGGTTTTAGATTAATTAAGCTTTTGGTGTCTTGGATCCAAATTCCTTTCTCGCTGGCTTCTTCCTTTCAAACTTACCTTTCACTCTTGCACTTCTTCCTTAGGTTTTTATTTTCGGTGGATCGAGTACTTCGGGAGCTATCTTTGTTGTTGAACCTCCTGTGCTATTAGTTACTGAATGTTCTTACGTATCTATTGCTTTCATTTGATTTATTGTAGCTGAGTCTCTATTTAGCCATTCTTCAAGGATACTTCGGGTTTATATTTCCTCTTCACTTCAACACTAGATCGTAGTACTTGTGTAGCATATCATGATGACATGGTATCTTACCTTTGATATCCTTGTTTCGTGATGTTGTTCCTTCGAGAACTTTGTTCCATGTTTCTTATTTTTCCATCTTTGTCCATATCTTGAGGATGTAATCTTCAAGAATGGAAGTTATGTTGTGCAAATGGAGGATGTGAATGGCATGGAAACACAACAATCTTACCTCTTTAAAGTACTTGCAAGAGCATTTGATTTCCACCTTTTGATCTTGTTTTTTGAAAGTAACCTTCTTCATTCTCGTGTGATTGTTTTCAGGTTGTACTTCATAAACAACTTTGAATCCAAGGTTGAATGTTTTTACAGCTATACTTGACATGACTAGTTTTCATTCTGCCTCGAAGTCCTTGTACAACTTATCCGTGATATTTCACCTGTATGTTTTAGAAATCTAGGTCCTTGCTCCGCTGACCTTGGTTTTCCTATTGACCCTTTGTATTCCTTGCTAGTCTTTGTGCCTCTCCAGCTCTGTAAAAAATTCCAAATACGAAAAAAAACTGTGTCAAGTTTGTTGTTTTGTTGGCACTAAAATTTATTGCCTTGTTTTTGCTTTCGCTTCTCTGTGATTATAATGTCTCAGCCGACAAGAAGTCCTTGCTTAATGCAGTAAACCATTTATCTCGGAGTTCGTATATGCGCTTGAACCACTGGTTGTTATGAAGCTGGTATTTTTCCATCATAGAGTCCCATCATCTTTGGTAGTCCTCTTCATTTGCACAACTTTTCAAACAAGGGTCGAATCTCATGCCTAATTCTTCGTCGATCTTCACTTTACCATAGTGGCTTATTGCATTCTATGTCAAATGCCATAGACACATGACGTGCTTTGTGTTACTGAAAACCTGGTACAAAAATTGGTTGCAGTATGAAACATCAGTCAATTTTTATGAAAGTTTATGACCTGCTGTTGAAACATCAAGCATCTGGTATTTATGTTTTAATTGATTCCAGAAAGCATCAAGCAATTTTTCATGAAACTTCATGTCATAATACAGGAACATCATACATGTATTTTAGATATGAATTTATAGTGTTTGTATAATCATATATGTTGAGGTATAAACATCAACCACAAATACTTGAAACATCACATGCAGTTTTTGAAACATCAACATAGAAACTGAGTAGGTTACGGTAAGTGCCTTTTTGGCACCTGTCATAGGTAAGTCCTGGTCAGTAAATATTGTCACTATTTCTTTTCCTCTCATTGACTTTTTAAATATCTCCAGCAGCCAAATGAAAGTCTCTTTCTTTTCATCGCTAATGAACGTACAACCAAACATCACATTGTTTCAATGGTTGTTTATTCCCACAATCGGTGCACAAACAAGGTTGTGCTTGTTTTTACTGTATTTGGTGGAAAATATCATCACATCTCCATAGAGCATGTGATCATTTTTCATCATTGCATCCCTCTAAATAAATGCGGTCAGTTTACCCTCCTTAACCAACTTGACCATGAAGAAGAAATCTGCCTCCCTTCCATCAATTTTGTAGACCTCATCAATCACATTTTGTGCATCGCCTCCTTCAATTGCTTTCATCCTTAACTCGTTGACATAATTAATGTGGTCCCTCACCGTGTTCCCCACATTTTCTTCTCTATTTGCATCACATGCCAAATACTTTAAACTTGCAGTTGGCCCTAAACCTGCCAATTCCATTGCCTCAATTGCTCTTGCCTTTTCTATATTCCTTTCAGTACACTGCAAGTATTTCCACTTGATGTGTCCATATTATACGATGATTTTATTATCTTTTGATGTCATTTTGACATGCTTTTATGCTTGGGATATCCTATTTTACCTTGGGATTCTATTATGAGGGTTAAGAGTAACTTTATCGCTCTTATCGCTTTTAATAAGAATCTCGGAAGACGAGGTAATCTTGGGAACTTTTGAAGACCTCATTTTGAAGATCTGAAGACTTTTGAAGACCCGAAGACCGGAGGAGGAGATAACTACACTGAGGCAAAAAGGAGCAGAACTTGAGGGCAGAGGACTCTGGCCGTCGCGAGTCGCGACGCCTGTGTCGCGAGTCGCGACGGCCCTCTGACCAGACTTACTCTTGGGACTTTTTGTACTATAAATAGGGATCCTCTTCCCCCTTTAAAGGGACGCTCTGCTCTCCCGATCCAGAACCGAAAAACCCTAGTTTTCTACCATTTCTACTCTAGTTTCTACTTTGATTTTATGT
>JAULKK010312974.1:0-11828 GCA_032355705.1 Rubia peregrina
AATGGTTCTATGATCTATAAGAGGTTTGGAAGTGAAAATCCATTGCCCCCAAGGCTTTGTCTTTGTAGTTTTTACCCCTTTTTAGTAGTTTGTTGCATGATTAGCATAGTTACTTAACTTTGCTATTTGTGTTGTTTTACTTTCATAACTTAGGAAACCAACCAACCCCCCCCCCCTACTTGCTTTTATATCTATGTGTATATATAGACTTATATTCACCCATGTATGTGTAAACACTTAGAAATATCCATCTTCTCTGTGGACGACCCCGACTTGCCAAACTATCTACTTAGTTGTATTTAGTAATCATTTTGGGCTTATAAATTGTATCTTTGAGAGGTACGGCGATGACCTCCCAGTATGATTATGCACAATTCATTATATTGCCTTGTTAATGACCACATATAAGAACTACTAACAATATGTTAACTTTGAGATTTACCTCCTCATGCTTTCCAAAAAAATCACCACAATTTTCAATGATAAAAACAGTATTCCAATGGTCTCTCCATGTTCTACATCTTGCAAACTTGCTCAAGGATCAGATTTACTATATCCATTGTATTTGTGTGCAAGTCCTGAAGAAACTGTGTTGACTCCCAACACAGTAGCTCTGCAAATTCATACCATCTCTGCAAATCTAAAGAACAAGGAACCATAACCAACTGGTCTAATTCGTCTCTTTCTCAAGCACCATTTGTTTCTATCTTGTGCAAGCCAGGGAAGTACTTATCCACACTTAACACAACTTCAAAAGGAATTTTAAAAAATATACGATAATCACAACCACAGTCTAAAAATCACAGAGCAATGATTTAGTTAATTGTACTATTTAGTCAACTACAAATGCAACAAAAAGAAGATGAACCACTGAAATACTCAATCTCCAAATGTATTTAATTTTCTTCTTGAAACACCAATCTTTTCTTTTATGTTGATATTCATTCAATAACTTCACCCTCTTTATATCATTACATCTTCTCCCATGGGCTAAAAAAACCTACGAAAAGAACCCAAAAAACTCATGTGATGTGCCAAAGAAGCAAGAACATGTTAAGTATCTCAGGAAACTAAATCATACCCTCAGATTCTGATCATGTTTTGGCATAGGCCAGCAAAATGTCACGGTCATTAAAAGGGACACAATAGTTCATGTATGTAATTTAGTTATCATATCCAAATTATTTATGAGACAGTTCAAGTTCTCTCACAAAATTCAAGTATCTTAGCCAATCATTTATGAGACTTGAAAAGGTCACACATATCTTAGCCCGAAGTCTAAGATACAACCGGGGGGGTCAAACAATACAACAAATTGAATAGAGCGTTGTGAAAAAATGGAAAGAGAACAAGGAAAACTAAGGTGCAAAATTCCATAAAAGGCGTAAAAAAAATTGCTGGTTAAATGGAAGGTTCGACAAAGTTCCACAGGGCAAAAAAGCAGGGCCATGTTCACCCCGATAATCTCCACCAGAAAAGGATGTAGCTAATTCCTAGAGAGAAAAAATTAAACGGAACCATTAGATATGTCCAGCTTTACAACACAACTGCACCCAAGTAATGTAAAACAGAGGACATGAAAGGAATGTAAAAACTAACCTCAGTAATTCTTGGGATAGAACTTTGCTCAATGAAAATAGAGAGATCAGCAAGAAGGACAACGAGCCCAGGAAGGACTTTTTCACCTTGCATTCCCTCGGTCAAATTTAGATCCTGACTACTTGGGTTCTTACCATTTCCTGAAAGAAAGAGGAAGCTGTCCTGACTACTTGGGTTCTTACCCTTTCCTGAAAGAAAGAGGAAGCCATCATTAATAGAGTCAGCCCCACGAGTATTCTTCGGAACCGTCTCACATCGAAAAGCATAAGCATTTGTAGACTTCAACTGTATAAGCCTTCAAACTAATAATTGAAGTTCAAATCCAACTCACCTAAGATGCAAACAATGAAAACATTTTGGATATCGGGATAACTGAGAGCATCATACAAAATATCAAAACCATAAAACTTTTATTATCCTAAGCAAAACTATTGAAGTATGAGCACCTGCATAGCCTGCATTTAAGTTTCATAGCACCATAAGCTTTCACATTTATTGATATATTTATATCTAAATTTTGTAAAACTGAATAAGAAAAGTTCACATGCATCATGATGATAAGGAATGACGGAGCAAAAAGAAGAAGATTCATCTTTACAGGCACGGCCACACTGTACTAACAACAAAAGAACCATCCTATTTAAATTATAACAAATTTAAGGTATTAGTAAACCAAAAGTAGGAGTTCGCACAAAGCATCACTTAACAAATCGATATCAATCAATTCAATTAAAAACAAAGTCAGATTAATCTAACGACAGTTTTTTTAAAATGAAGAACTTCAAAAAAAACTACACTTTGACTAAAGAACCTCAAATAGAATGTCTTGTGGTTAACATAAAGTGTTATTTCTCTGCCTTCCCTTTGTTGTTGAACCACTTTATAATCAACCTCTTTGACCATGAAACCTTCAGAAACTAGAAAACCAGATTTCAGCACCCCAAAAACACACACAAACACACATGGTCATAGAAAAACAACACCAATTCAAAACCACCAACCTTGGTTTTCTTCAAATTTTCATCTCTCATTGTTTCACTGTTTCTTCATGCAGCTTCTCTCAATGAAATCCCCCTCCCCTCCAAAAATTAAAATTGGTCGAAGGAATTTGAATGATTCAAGGTCATTGCCTTCTTTGATGCCCATAAGGGTTATCATCAGATACTCATGGCTGACAAATATATGCAGAAGATGTCGATCATTACAGACGTAGGGACATTTTTCCAAAAGAAAATGCTATTCAGTTTAAAGAACGCGGAGACAACCTACCAGAGGCTGGTCAACAAGCATTTAAAAAAAACAGTTAGGCTAAAACATAGAAATATATGTGGATGATATTGTAGTCAAAAGAAAGGGCTACATCCAATTCCTGCTAGATCTTGAAGAAACATTCTAAACACTTCGAGATGCAAACCTGAAGCTGAACCCAGCTAAATGCATGATCGGAGTAGGAGCAGGAAAGTTCCTTGGATTCATGGTCTCGGAAAGGGGGATTGATGTGAATATGGAGAAAGTAGAAGCTTTGATAACCATGAAGCCTCCTCAAATAGTCAAGGATGTCCAAAGGCTCACAGGATCACTCGCTGCACTCAGCCAATTCTTCTTAAAGGGTTCCGAATAACACCTATCATTTTGTTTGGTCCTTCGAAAGGCAAAAATAATTGAATGGACAAAAGAGTGCGACCAAGCTTTCAAAGACATAAAAGGAAACTTACGAAGCCTTCCCACCCTCATGAAGCCAGAAAAGGGGGAGTATTTACACTTATACATCTCGGCATCCCCCTTAGAAATAAGTTCAGTGTTGGTAAAGGGGAAGGAAAATGTGCAGACCCCATTTACTTCGTAAGGAGAACATTACAGGGAGCATAAACACGATATACCGCCTTCAAAAAGTTAATTTTGGCCTTGGTCCATGTGGTAAGAAGGCTCTGGTCGTACTTCCAAAGCTATATGATCCTCATGCTAAACAGCCATCCGATCAGGCAAGTACTCCTTAAGCCGGAGGCCTTGGGATGAATGATGAAATGACAAATCGAACTGGGGGAACACGACATCCAGTTCCACCTAAGAACAGGTATCAAGAGCTAAGCTATAACATATTTCATTGTGAAATCCATTGAACTAATTAAAGTTGATAATGAAAAAGAGTCCGGCAAAATGTGGCAGCTATATGTCGATGGGTCGTCACACTCGGGGGGGAGCGGAGCAGACATCCTTCTCACAAGCCCCGGAAAAATACTATCCATATGCGATGTACTTTGACTTCAAGGCCAGGAACAACGAAGTAGAGTATAAAGCACTGATCACAAGACTTTGGCTAGTTAAATAATTGAAGGTTTAAAGCCTTAAAATTTGCACTGAATCCCAAATTGTGGCCCAACAAGTCAAGGGCGAATATGAGGCTAGAAAAAGGAGCGTGCAGTGCTACTTGGAAGTGGTGAACCCCCTTCTCGAGCACTTCCACCATTACACCTTAACCTAAGTCCCTTGAGAAAAGAACCACAAGGTTGTCGCCTTGAGTAAGCTAGTATTATCATACTTAGCTTAAAATCACAGGGCCACCTGATGGTGGAAACCCTGAGCAAATGAAACTATGAGGAAGAGACAACGGTTATGATGGTGAAAGAAGAAAATTCATGGATAACGCTAATAATATGCTATCTTAGAGATGGTAGCCTCTCGAAGAACACCATTGAAGCAAGGAAAATCAGGCTAAAAGCTCTCAAGTATGTAATCCATGTGGATGTGCTCTATCGATGAGGTCATCTAAAGCCACTCCTTCGATGTGTAGCCTCCCTAGAAGCTGACTATCTAATTTGTGAGAGTCACGAGGGAGCTTGAGTAGCCATCGGGGGGCTCGGTTGATAGCCAAGAAACACCTCCTAGAAGGATATTATTGGCCCAAGATGTTCGACAATATTAACAAGCACATCCAAGCCTGCTACCAGTGCCAGAGGCATGCACCAATACACATATCCCCCAAGAATGAATGGTGAATATAAACAGCTCTTGGCCATTTGACAAATAGGGAATCAACCTGGTAGGCCCTTTCTTAGAAGCCCGAAGCCACTTTCATTACCTAATTGCGGGCATAGACTATTTCAGAAAGTGGGTCGAGGCTGAAGCCTTGACCGGCGTAAAAGGGAAGGTTGTGATCAATTTTTTCTGGAAGAACGTTATCTGCCACTTCGGGATCCCTCAAACCATTATAACAGAAAATATTACCCAGTTCATGAGTGACCCATTCAAAAGCTGGTATAAAGAATACAAGATCCGCCAAATGGTTACCAACGTATACCACCTCCAAGCTAATGGGCAGGTAGAGGTCACGAACCGGACCATCGTCAATGGTATTAGATCGAGGCTCGAGGGGAAAGAGGGAATTGGATAAATTAATTACCCAGCGTGCTTTAGTCATACCGAAATCATCTTCTATGGGTGAAACTAGGTATGGCACAGTCTACGACTCAGAGGCTGTAATCCTCGCCGAGATAAGACTGCCAACCTTCCGAAGGTTTGCTATCACCAATAAAAACTAGGAGGTTAATGACGAGCAGCACCGGTTGTACCTAGACATTCTCAAGGAAAAAACAGAAAAGGCGTCCCTTCACGAAGCCAGGGGGAAGGAAAGAATCAAAAGGTATCATGACCGGAGGGTTTGAAAAATCCAATTCTCCCTTGGGGATCTCGTGACGAGGAGAAAAAAGCCAAAGAGAGCCAGAAGGCAAACTAGCCGCAAACTGGGAAGTACCCTACCGGGTCATTGAAGCATACCCTAGAGGCAGCTACATGCTGGAAACACCCCAAGGTGAGTCGATTCCTCGCAGATGGAATATCTCAAACATTAGGAGGAACTATTCTTCTAAATCTCAGTAAACTTGGTAAGGCCAGAGGATAACTTATCTAAAAGTAGCTATAGGCCAAGGAATACTTTCTACGGAAGTTCTTGTTGTAAGTCGATAGGATTTCCCAACTTTTATTTCGTATCCATTGAAGTGCATTTTCGTTGAGTTATTCCAATTTACACTAAGTGGTAGAATGCACTATGAGTTGAGGAAATATAACCCCACTATCCCTAACAAGGTAAAATCCTTAAAAATAATTTGAAAGGACATCACAGCATATTAAGCTCTTGGGGTCAAAATCCCCTTTACACGAACGAGCACCCTAAGGATAAAAACCTTATGAAAATTTGAAAGGCTTCCACGGACCATCGAGCGCTTAGGGTCAAAATTCCCTTCACTTGTACGAGCCTCCTAGGGATAAAAAATCCTTGTAGATATTTGAAAAGGCCTACGCAGCCTGATAAGAGCTCCGCTCAAAATCCCCTTGACATATATGAGCACCCAGTGGAAAAAACCCTAATGAATATTTGAAGGGCCTCTGTGGCTTATTTAGCGCTCGGGGTTGAAATCCCCTTCACATGTGTAAGCACCTAAGGGACAAAACCCTTATGACCTTTTGAAGGGCCTCCGCAGCCTATCGAGCGCTCGAGGCCAAAATCCCCTCTATAATACGAGCGCTAAAGGATCAAATCGTTGTAAAAAACTGAAAATCCTCCACGGATTGGTAAACATTACGGGCATTAAGTCCTCATAAAGAAAAGAGAGAAGATGTTTGTGATATTTAACTAGGGGCTAAGCCCTTAAGAAGTATGTAACTACTTATTAAGTAAAGAAAAAGGTTGAATATTTTATTCAATTAGTACCACAATTTCTTACAAGTAAGGGGAGCAAATTCCCTGCATATATTCGAAGAAAAAAGTACAACATTATAATACAGAAAATAAGTATTTACTACCTTCGCTAAAAATCTAAGGGAGGAACAACTTGGCTAGAGGAATGGAATGGTCCTTTATAACCTCGTATTTGACGGGGTCTATGGTCGTCAAGAAATTCTTTATCAGATTCGGTGCCTCCCCATCTGGATCAGCAGCTCCTTGCACTTGGGAGGAGCTCGAGGGTCACACTACTAATTTTTTGGGCCTTTGAGAAAGGTGAATGTCCTCAGGATTTTCATCTTCCTCAGATATCTCAATCGCTCAGTTGGAGAAGTCCCCTTGAATGTTGATCGGAGTGCCCCCACGGCTGGTGTCGGCCGGAGGGAGCCCTTTCTAAGTTGGTGCAGATATCGTACACCTCCGGTTGGCCTCCAAACTCGAGGCCCACACCCCTTAAGTAGAGCTAGTTGGTTGAGATGAGGGCACAGAGGAAGCCTCCTGGTTCACCGGTGAGCCCAAATGAGAAAACACATACCCACTCCTTATACGATGTGCTAAAGAATGCGAACCCTGGAGCTCAAAGCTGTGCTTTTCTTTTTTTCCTTTTGCCTTCCTTTTCAAAAGGGCTCGGGAACTCAAAGCCCCTGTCTTTTGTTTTCTTATCTCCTTCAGTCATCCTTTGGACTCATCAAAATCTTCGCCGTACTTTGGGTGCTTATCAAGATCTTTAAGCTTCATAATGTCTATGGTTTCATGGAGGTACACCTCAAAATTATCTATGAGATTGGGCACCACCATACCAAGTCGAAGGTCGTAGGCTCGAATGATGTCTTCATAAGCCTTAAATGTGTTTTATTGCTCTTTGGCATCTTCTTCGAGCCTATTTCTTTCTTGATAGGAAACTAAACAAAGTTGCTCGATCTGGCCAATCAACTTCTCTAAGTCCTCAACCCGAGCTTTAAGTTCTTGGCTCATCCTCTTCATGCCCTTTAGCTCATAGGTGGTCTCCCGAACGGTATCTCAAAGGGAGTTGGCAAGTACTTCTACGCCTCATGATGATAATGAACTAAGGCCGCCTGTTGCGAAAAAGACCCCTCCCTAGATGATTTTAAGGTTTTAGCTACGCTCAGGCATTCTTGAATTGAACTAAAGCCCCATTTTGGTGGTCATCTCAGTAAGAAGCTGGTTGTGCCGGTCTTGGAAGAGCTTATGGTCGTTGGCTAGCCCATCTCTGGCAGCGGCCAAGAAGTTCCTCTCCTCCCTTAGACAACTTAAATCTTTGATCAGGCCCTGCTGCATCTCATTCTCGTCACTCCGCCATAGTGTTAATTCTTCTTTGGCAACTCAAAGTTCATCTTCGGGGAAGATCGGTAGACACCAATACCGTCCATCGGTAATTTGATGGTCCCACATCCACTCAATTTTTTGATACCACTTCTTCATCACTAGGAAGAAGAAGTCGAAGATGGAGCCCCTTTGAGAATAGGGGCGCAGTAGGGAACCATGGATAAACTCTATAAGAAAATAGAAAAAATACACAAGTGAGAAAAATGACTTTCATTAATAATAAATTCGAAAAAGCATAGGGGATTTAAAAAAAGCTGTCTAAAATAACTCTTACAAAATGTTCATACATTTTCATTCTCCCCCACGCTACGCTTCGACTGCTTCGGCTGATGGGTGCTCAAAGTGGCATATCTGGGCTTAGGTTCGACCGGGTCAGGGGGTTCGGTTCACTCCACTTCTTGTCCTTTTCCACCTTCAGCTAGCCAATCTTTTCCACAGTGAAAACCCATTTGGAGGTCTTCAAGTGCTCAAGCAGTGGAAGTTTGATGTCTCCGTCTTGAATAGACTTCCACCAAAGATAATCATGCTGGGAGGTCCATATGCCATTTTTATGCACATCCAGCATGGTGGCATACTCGGCTAGTAGGTTTTTGTTGAGGGAGGTTGCGAGGGTGTTTTTAGCAAGCCACATGCAGGTCCCGAACGATGAGGAAAAGAAGGCTTGAAACCCCTAAGTCTTTATGGGCCAGTTGCAATAGGCCTTGAGAACAGAGGCCTGCTGCTTGGCGGAGCAAAGGTTTTTCAATCGGGCGTTCTTGCTGGTCAAAGTCTGGATGGACTTCTCGACCTCCAACAGTTTCTTACAAAGCTCCTCCGACTCCGACAGCTTCTCTCGAAGCTCTCTCAATTCCTCCTCAGCCTTGTTTAATTTTTCCTGAAGCCTCTTAACTTCAGCCTTATGGGGCCCCTCTTTGGTCGCAGGTTCTTTTGCTTTGCACTCCTTCACCAAGAAGTCCTGAGGAACAGTATCGAGGGCGCTAACAGTCGCAGCCACACCAAGAAACTCAGTTGAGGAGGGATCAAAAGAGACCAAAGAAATAAGGCTCCCCTCCCCTAAGGTCAACCCAGACCCGAAGTCAACATGGGTCTCGATATAAGACCCGTTGTTTGTTTTCTGTCTTTGAGGGGTAGGGCTATGAGGCGTAGGGCCCTCACACTCTCTCTTGCCGCTAAGTGGAATCTCCTGGCCCTCCAGAGGATTTTGGGAAGATCTAGGGGGGTCCCAACATGCTCTTCGTAGACATTTTTCCTCCTCCGAGAGAGAGATCAACAAACTCGTTACAGAAGCCTACTGAAACAAAATGACGAAGGATTAACAAAATAAATGTTAAAATAGCAGTAAAAAATTAAAATAATTATTAAAATGACACAAACACCTTTATGCAATAGGGAGAACCCTTCAAAGAGGCCTCTAGGACCTTAGTAACAACCTGGTCCTCGACAATCATGGCTCGGGCTCTGAAACTGGCTTTAAAGGCTTCGAAAACCCGTAAGGGTGGCCAAGGAAAAATGAGAGGGTAAATGTGGGTGAGATGTGAGCCTAAGATATATGATGTGTGGCTAGGATGAAAACCCGAAAAGGCTCCTAGGCAAAATGAGATAAAGAGAGAAAAAAAGAAAATTTTGTTGAAAATCTACTCATTTGTCAGTGATGGAGTCATAAGGTTGCGGTTGACATATGGATGGAGCCTCTTCCTCTGAAGTCAATGTGACCTTCCTCTTCCCCTTCTTGGGCAATCCACCCTCACCATATTTATTCTTCCTCTTCTTCTCCTCAGAGAAGGGGACCTACGAAGGATTGGGGGGGAGAGGCTTAATTAGAACTCGGGCCTGGCCGTACACCCACTGCTCGTAAACCTCTAACGGCTAGGTCTAACCGGATACGTTCTTCCCGTAGATAGACATAATATATAAGAACTCACCCAACAACTTATCCCTATTCACAAGCACACGTTAGGAATAAAGTGTTGTGAAAATACTCATTGGCGGAGGGGGGTTCAACTACCAACTAAAAGCATGCAATCAATGGAATAAACTATTTAAACAAAAACTCGAGGAACATTTGCATAACATGGTCAGTGTTATTTCGATCATTGATTTCATCAAATACAAGCACTTAACCCTATTCTAGTGTTTGTGTCATATGGTATGGACAATGGTAAAAAAAATTCCCATATCTATCACATAAAAGTGCGCGTATAAAATCTTTCATCAGTTTTGCCTCCGCAACTAGGGGAGTGCAATAATGGCTATGACACATTGCTCAGATCTGATTCTTTCCCGTGCGATAAATTCCTAGGAGGAACACCACGAACGAACTACCCTAGGCCTACAAAGGCGGAGGAAGTAGCCATCTTATCAATTGTTTTCAGGATCAACAAATTAATCCTAGTTTTCTACCTACTCTATCTCTACCTGTAAACCTTCAGACCTCTTTGGTCAGCTAACTAGATGTATGGTTGATCGTGGTGATTAACAACAGTTACCTTCATGCACACGCCCAGTTCCGGACTAGCGCATCTAGGTTTCCTCGACCGGGAAGTAACAATTATGCACCAACATGAAAGTAGACTCGGTTGTGTGCCAACAAAGTGTGACAATCATGCAATTCACAAGAATATTAATAATAAGCCAACATAATGATAAAAACAAATAGAAATAGGTAGATCTAGAAATCTCACAAAATAAACATTAACACATAAATAAAAATACAATCCCCAAGCTAGATCCCTACTCCCTAAGTATTGAACCCAAGTATTTCATTGGATTTAATATCTTTGGCCAAAAGAAAAGTAAAAAGATGAAAAGAAAATAAAAGAAACTAGAGAGAAGTGAGAGTGTTTTCTCTCTCTAGCCACCTACTAATATCTAAAAATTAGCATAAACTTCAACCCTAGAAGACAAAGGTCCACATATATATAGTAGGTAATTTGGCCTAAAAATAGGCCCAAAAGTGACCAAAACTCTAGCAGCTGCCAAGGGCTTGTGTCGGCGCGGGGAGCCGCCAAAAATGAGAAAATATCTAAGCAAAATGTAGCATGCAAAGAGAAGTTAGCCAACACATTCAACTTACTCCCAAGCTACCATAGTTTCCCCAAATAAGTAAGAATCCCACAACTCACTCTCCCCGAAGTTGCTAAAGTAACCTAATTATCCCAAAATATTTTGAAGAAAAAGGTAAGCATGAAGGATAAGTGTTGAACTTGTTTACTCCCCTGAAGAAACCGCTGAAGACAATCCAAGAGATGTTGATGAAAAAACTGCTAAAGATGGCCAAAAGAAGTTGAAGTTCCATATCAAATTTCTCTCATTTTTCCAATGAGCCCTTTCGGGTTTTCACCCTAGCATTCACACAAGTTGAGCTAACCATCTCACATTTTTTCACACGGCCTCTCATTTTTGCCTAGGTTTCTAAACTTGCCGGTCCTAGCCTCTCATTTTTACCTAGGTCTTTCAACCTATCCGAGCTTTTCTTCCCATTTTTGCCTAAGTTTCCCTTTCGAGTATCTAACTTAGCCGGGTATTTTTTTTTCATTTTTTCATTTTCCCAAAATTTTTATTTTTTTGTGTAGCAAAAAATACCACAAAGTTGAGCATCATACTACAAACGATAGTGAAAAAAGAAAAAATTGCACCACTAAAGTTTTGAAACACACCCCCAAATACAACTACCAAAAAGGTCCCCCCACATCTGGAAACAACAATTAACTAGAAAGTTCAACATCCAAATGGGAGACATACCAAAAAGGGAAAAAACAGTCATCACAATGATCATCCCAACAAACAGTAATCATAAACTGAGTCGGAAGCAAAGGAGATGCTACCATATGGATGTTCAATCTCCTCCCCCACGCTTAGTTAATGCATTATCCCCAATGCATATAACCAAGGGTAAAGTTGGAAACACCTAGAAATGCTCAATGTCACCTCCGACATCTAGCCTCGTGCCCCTGTCCGCTCGGATCTAGATGGTAGTATCCTTCCTCAATGCCTGATGTGCACAACCTGTCACTAATCTCCCTGATGTCATTCCACAAGTGTCACATATTGATATGAATCTCCTTACGAAGACTCTGATTTTGTGGAAATTGGATCTTTCACTGAGTAGGAATTTCGCCCAAACCTATTCAATGGCACGAGAAGCAGCGTCTAGCCCGCAGGG
>JAULKK010312994.1:0-11827 GCA_032355705.1 Rubia peregrina
TTATTTTTATTTCTTCAAATTTACAGTTTAAACCTTGGTCTTTCCATAACTTATGGAAAGACCGTCTTTCAAGAGACATGCTCTTTTAGTAATTAGATATTTTAAAATGTAGAATTAATGTAAGATTGTTAAGAATTGTAATATTTAAAATTAATATTTTATTGATTAAGAATTGTAAGATGGTTATTCCCAAGACTTTTCCTTAAGATAGAGGGATATATAAAATATAACTCTAACTAATTGATAAAAGTGTCATTATAACCCTAAGACACTAAAGAAAATTATCAAAACAATTTAGCGTCCAAAAATATTTTTTGCTAGTGTAAATCAGCCCCCCGTAAAATACTGTCTTGGTTCCGCCACTGATTCTAACACTATACTTCCCGCGGCCTGCACTGCTGCACAATATATTAATAACTTAATACCCAAAATGAGAATCCCACACCCATTGTCCACTACTCTGCTTCACTTCATTCATTCATTCATTCATTCTTCAATTTCTAACAAACCCAAATTACCCAATTGACTAACCATTCCAAACAAAACAAGTAAAAGACATACTTACTAAATATTGCTACTGGTTATTCTGTTCAAAAGACAAAAGACAATAATAAAAAATGCAACAAATCTGTAGAATTTTGCTCATCAATATTTTCTCTTTTAAGAAATTGAATATTAAAACTTTTTCGCAATTTCACTGCAAGAAAGTCCACAGAACATATTAAGAACACATAGAAATAACTATAAATTCAAATTTTAGAATTCAAAATGTTAGGATATTTGTTCTTACCAAATTATATATAGAAAACCACCCAAAACCTGAAGTGTTAATTCAAAATTTGAATTGAAAAAGACCTGGAGAAGAAAAATAAAAGGAGAGTTTGTACAATGAAACAAGAGATGTCGCCATTGAAATTTGAAAAGTTCCAGACCACAAGCTGAATAAAAAAGATGAAATCACGAAGAATGAAGATTGGAGAAGAAGAATAGTTTTTGGGCCAAAAAATAGAAATACTCTAGTATTCTTTAATTAAGAAAACATAAAAAGAATATAAGATTTTTTAAAATGGCAAGTCTTGATTTTTAAGGGTTTAAACAAAGTAAGGTGAATTTTAAATTTTGTTGGGCTAAATCATAATTTCTAATTCAAAATTGAAAGCCCAAATAAATAAAATGGCCAAAAAAAGAAATTAAATAAACATATATAATAAGGGTAAAAATATAAAATTTTGGGCTTTTCAATATTTGGGCCCCGCATTGGGCTGGGTCCGGATTTGATTGATAAGATCTAGGAATGACTCTTTTTCCACATAGAAATAACAGAATGAGTTCACAAAGAACCATCACAAATTAGCACTTGCATATTAAGGGAACTTTAGACATCACAAGTTCGTCCTGAGCCCAGCTTCTCTTCAACACGCTACATTGATCAAGGGCGAAGACAGAAAAACTATACGGGGGCATGATATAATTTTTAATATTTTAAAAAATTATTATATTAAACGGGGCTAATAGGATTTTTTAAAAACACCTCTAGTAATTTTCAATCCGAAGGGGGCTAATAGGAAAAATTTTAAAATTACTTCCAATAGTTTTCTTCCTACGGAGGCTAGATCCCCCTCCTACCTCTGCCTCTGATAGCTCCTACCGTCGCCCTTGGTAGGATACCAACATCTCTTTATTGCAAATCTCCTTATGGTTTGATAGTTGATACTCTTCTGTCCTATTTCAAACTGCATACTTTGACTTTCAAAAGTTGATTTGAAAAATATTTGATACTTAATACTCACTTTGTCCAACAAAAATGGCATAATTTAACTTTTGAAATCAACTGCGTCAATATTTAACTAATTATATTTTTATTTATGTAAGTAGAAATATTTTGAAAAAATAATAATTTGAAAAGATATGTTATAACGAATACAAAATATATTACATGATAATATTATTGCATATATAATAATAAAATGGTCGAAGTTAGGCCAGTTTGACTCCAAAAGTCAAATTATGTCAGTATATATTTTTCATTAAGAATAATTAAAACTTGTGAACAACTGATATTTTACAAATATATGTTATAATGAATAAAATAATACATAACAGTGTTTGTACTTATAAATCAATTCAATTTTCTGGTCAAAAATTAAAAAGTTGTCTAAATGAATAGTTAAGTTGTAGGTTCAAATGCGACTAAGGGATTATAACTTTTGTTTGAGCGAATTGCATAATATATAGATATTATGTTATGTTAATTTATTTTTATTATCATTAGTTTTTAATTGAAATTTTCGCTATGATGGAGTTTGTGAGGTATCTTTCCATTTTCATTAAGCACAAGTAAAAATTAGCAAAACCTTACAATTAAAAGATGAGATAAAACTCATCTTTTACGTTGGAAGTGCTAAACGTCTAATTAAAACTAAATGTTCCAATTCAATTTGATGGATTTATTTTTCAGACTTTAAATATGGCAATTGATTTCCCTCGCTGGGTCTTAGTAGCCTAGCTAGCCAAAGATTTGAAATCCAAAACATTCCTATTCTATTTACATCAAGGTATTCATAAAAGTGCCAGCTTTGGTTTCCCTTGCTGCGATTCTGAATTGGCCCAACTACACCTAACATATATGAAATCCTAATTGTGGTGCCTTCTTACCCGGCCCGACCTCTTAGAAACTCCGCTAGACCCAACATATTAGAAAACCCAACCAAAATACAACACATCCGCCGACGACATCGATTTTGGAAAAAACCAAACAAATATGACATAATTAAACTGAAGAATTCAAGTAATTAAAACCCCAACGCGAAGATATTCATGCTATCAAGAAGTATTGACTGGACATCTAATTAACTTCTTTTATCCATTTTAGATAATAAAAATCTTACTTTAGAGTGAATAACCGTTACATGAAGGGTCATTATGTAAAAGTGGAATTTTTAATTGGGATTGGCTATATTTTAAAAGGAAAAGGAAATTGGAGGAATTTCATGCAAATTATAAAAAGGGGTTAATAAAATATGAGCATCTAGATTCTCAATTTTTTCTCTTCTTTTCTTCCTACCAGCATACCTGGGTTCTCTCACTTTTCCCAAATCTTCTTCCCTTTCTTCTTTTCGCGTGAAAATATCATCTTCCAGTTTTGTTATTATTACTTTTAATTAATTATTTATCGATCTTCTCAATTTTAGCATTTGAAATAGGTCAATTCGAAGGAGTTTTAGATTTCCCATAATCTTTTCCATTCTCTTCGCTTTTGATGTTGTGAAATTGTGCTTACAACTTTTTCAATCATGATTTAAACATAGTTGATCAAAGCTAATTTTGTGTAGTGTATTTTTTTTGTTGAACATATTTTTTCTCCAGTTTAATCTTTTTTTTCCTGCAGTTGTAACTGATGTGAATGATGTTTTCTTCAATTTGTAATTTTTTTTATATTTATGTTATTTCAGTTGATGTCTATGTGTACTTTTTGGGGTTTATTATTTTTTAAATTACAACAGCCGAATAGAGGTGTGGATGTTTCATAGTAGTTTGATTTTTAAATTGTAACAGTTGATGTTTAAACCATGTACATATAGGTTGATGTTTATGATTCTGATATCCATTTTGTTGACTTTTATGCATTTTTCTATTTGATATTTATGAGTACATATCTTTTTATATATATGTTTATGCATATTTAGCAGACGTTGTCTCAATAGTAGTTTATTTGTGTTGTTTTTCTTCATTTTTTACTAATTGTGTTTTTTACTCTCTTTCAATGTTTATGTTCATTTTTAGGTCTTTTATTGGTGTTTCAATTGAGGGAATATGCAGCTCATAATAATGATTTTTGTATTTTTCTCTTTCGATCTTCCAAGGTTGAGTCAACTTTACATTGATCGGTGAGGGACGAAACTTGGATCAAATTCAAAGGATAAAGAAGGTCAGTGATGGTAGTGATGAAACTTGAGGCTTGATTTGTGCACGGATGGAATAAAACCATTTGGTAATATGAGCAACAATCATAGTTCGTGGCCAGTGATCGTAGTGATTTACAACTTGCCCCATGGTTATGCATGAAAAGGAAGTACATTATGGTTTATCTAATGATCTCCGGTCTTAAGCAACTGAGGAACGATATGGATGTGTACCTATCCCCCTTGGTTGATGACCTTAAGAAGTTGTGGGATCCGGGCATGAGCATGTAAGATGGTTTTTGGAAGGATTCGTTTGATTTTAAAGCCATGTTGTTCAGCACTGTTAACGACTTTCCTGCATATGGAAATTTTTCAGGATATTCAGTTAAGGGTCACAAGGCCTACCCCATTTGTTTGGAAAGAACGGAATATTTTCAGTTGAGGTATGGAAGCAAGACTGTGTTTATTGGGCACTGAAGAAGGATTTCAACAACTCATCAGTGGAGGAATCGATGCGCTGAATTCAATGGCAAGGTTGAGTTGGCCCCCATCCTCCCTTATTAACAGGTTCTTTAATCTTGAACATGTTGTTTAATTTTTTAAATGACTTTGGCAAGAGGAAGAGCAAACTGAAGGTTGCAAGTAGTTGGAAGAAACATTCCATATTTTTTGAACTACAGTATAGGGAGAACCATGACATGCGACAGTGTTTGGACATGAGGCATATTGAAAGGAATGTACGTGATAGTTTAGTTGGTACTTTGATGAATATCCTGAGTAAGATAAAGGATGGAGCGAAGTCAAGGAAATATATAGTTGAAATGAGAATTAGACCAGAATTGGCTCCCGGGGATAGGGGATCGAAGACGTACTTGCCCGCTGCTTGCTACACGCTTTCGAAAGGTGAGAAAGAGTTGATATATTCCAGCCTCAAAGGTTTGGTTGTCCCGACTGGCTACTCTTCTAGGGTTTGCAATCTAGTATCCGATGAGGGATTGAGATTGGGTAATATGAAATCACACGATTCACATTATTTTATTCAAGAATTTCTCCCAGTTGCAATTAGATCCATCTTTCCAACTCATGTCAGAAATTGTATAACATAGTTGTGTTGCTTCTTCAAGGTAATATGTTGTAAGGAGATTAAGCGTAGAAAATTGGAGGAATTCCAGGAGGAAATAGTAATCGTGTTGTGCGAGTTAGAGGTGTATTTCCCTCCCTTATTCTTTGAAATCATGGTTCACTTTTTGGTTCAAGTTGTACTGGAGATATTGATATGTGGTCCTGTTTCTATTCGATGGATATATCCCTTCGAGAGGTATATGAATATATTCAAGGATTATTTGAAAAATTAATATCACCCGGATGTTAGTATTATGCAGAGGTATGTGACCGAGGAGGAAGTTGAATACTGTATGGAATTCATGAAGAATCAAGAGTCGGTTGGCGTACCAAAACCACGCCATGGTGAGAGAGTAGGTGGAAAAGGTTAGCAAAAAGGAACAACCAGGTTATTAACCCCGATGAGTTGATGAAAGCACACCTATTTTTTATTCAACTAAATTGGTATGGACAAATAGGTAAAGAGGACATGTCGTATGTGACTTCACAAATGTCAGGCCGTGGTATGAAAATTGAAAAGAATTATGATGAAACAAAGATGTCGATGTCGCACTAGTAGTCAGCAACTGATTCGGTCTGAAAGAATTGGTCACGGTGATGTCGTAGCTGCCCGTCGGTTAAAGTCAGTGATTAAATCAATTTAAATCAATTAATTCATGCAATGTCGCTAGTATGTCAGTAACCCCTCTGTATAACCGATCTTAGGATGTGCGATTACAGTACGACATCGCATATGTTCAGTTTTTATTCAAAATCATCACTTCTAAACCTATTCAACCAGAACATGGAATGATACATCTAAGGGTCTCATTCCAAATTTACAACAGCCAAACACCTATTTTCGATTCAATTAAATCCATTAACACGGATTCTAACAAAGAATCCATATCAGAAACACTAACACAGAATACATAAAACACAAATACTAACAAGGAATCCGTATCACATCATGACATGTCATGAAAGAGACCAAATTCATAGTGCACTCAGAATACAAATACTTATAATTAACACATAATCATAAATTCAATACAAGGCCATCAATTGGAGGGGGACAAAAGAAAGTTGAGATTAACTTCTTCAGATGAATTTCTATAGTCAGATGCCGGTTTCAAATGTTTCTTCCCATCTTATTCCGACTCGGTCTCGGTGTCATCACCACTGGATCCTGTTTCATTTCACTGTTGGCTAACCCCTCTTCCTTATCCCCTGGTTCTCTTAGCTCATACACAGAGATTTCTTCCTCTTCCTCTGAGCACTTTTCATCATCAGGGTGTTCTTCATGATCAGGTTCATCCATCTTGGGGTTGACATGAGGTGCGTTGATAGCACCGACAACATTGCTTGTCTGCTAATTCCATCATCACCTGGTGCGCTGTGCGATGCACCAGAGCCTCTATCTCTACCAAGTCCCTCATGATTTTTTCCCATGCGCCGTGCTTCAGTCCTTTATGTGAAAAATTAAATGATCGTTAATGTCGTAAAAAGGTTACAATTTAAAATAATAAAAAATTGGAATGAGTTGGAAATAAATGGAATTTCATACCCGATCGTGGGACAGGAGTGGCATCTGGAGGATGCATTGTTGCGGGTGTTGATGGAGTGCCGTCGGGACTAGGCTAGGTAGACACATCAAGATTTCCCTTGGGGACGTTGCGTTCAATCCACGTCCCCACCTCCTAGTGCCAATGCTTCTTGTCGAAGTAGTTCCCATCATAGTACCTTGGCTGGTCTTGATAGTTGATTTGATCCTCACCCTTTGCTTCTCCTTGAGGGCAATGATGACGTTGCCATAGGGCTAGGTACGACTCTTCACATCGAGGGCCACCGTGTGTATCTCTTTGATGATGGTGTAAACAGGGTCGAATGTCTTCTTCTTTGAGATGTGGTAGTACAAGACGGTACCGTAGACAATGAAGTCGGAAGGATGCTAGGCCGGTACAAGAATTTGTACATTGATGTTGTACATCATCATCTCTTCAAGTTCCAGTACATTAATCTTCGCGGACCTCGTTGTGATGAGCCCATTGCCCACATTAATCTTGAAGTACTTCTCGACCATACAATTGGGGTTGAGGGCCCTTGCTTGATCATCCTCATTGGCTCTAGGAAGCCACGAGTCCCTACAGTATACTTGCATCGGCACAACCTCCGGATGATCATCTCCTCCAATGGGGAAACCAATCGCCTAATTAATCACCTTCAACGTTAGCACCATGGTCATGACATTCACTCTTGCATTATAGTTGGTGTTGGTTAGATGCTCAAAATTAGCGTAGAACTCCTTGACCTCAATCTCGTAGGTTGGCTTGTTGAGGCAAATTAACCCCACCATTCCCAAAGGTTTGAATGGCTCCAGGAAAATGTCCAAGTGGAGTTGTTCACATCCTCGGGCCACATGCATCTGACCTTCTTCACCCTTCTATTCCGCACAATTGCAAAACTTTCCTCATTTGCCTTGGTGAAGAAGCATTTTTCATCGAATGTAGGCGCCAGAGGTTCATCAACGGTCCCCACCTTTTTGGAGTGAGATGCACTTGCTCCATCTTTCTGTCCCTTGGCCATTTTCAGTTTTCTTCATTGGAGACGTCTATTTAATAGTAAAATACGTGAAGGTTAGTCAGACAGACCATTCATTGTCTGGAATTTATTTGGTGACCGATATCGCATACACTTTTCAGAATTATTGACAAGAATGATATGTCAGGAGCGAAGTCACATATTTATAGGCATGAATCTGCCACATCACACAACATATCAATGAAGCCAAATATGTGTGTGAGGTGTACCCGAATGGTAAAAAAAATGCCATTGAAAGCAAACTATATTAGCACAAGGTTTAAGCACAACTACTTTAACATCAAGCACAACATGTTCTAGGAACAAAAAAACCCGTACATTGTCCCTAAGCCTAAAATGACACATTAAAAACTTAAAAAATTGAAACCCCATTAACTAAACAATGGTGAAGAACTAAATCGAACACCAGCATTCATTTGTTTTGAAATGATAGTAATATAATAGGATGGAAATAATTAAATGAGAGCAAACAAACATTTCAATTAATCGCTTAAACATTTGTTACCTGGGTTAGGGTTTTCGAGAGGTACCATTCGAACTGAATGAAACTGAGATATGTTGAATGGGAATGTGGCTGATTATATATAAGAATGTGCGGTTTCTCGATAGATTTGAAGGTTTTTTAACCATATTTTCCAGAAGCGGCTATTTGAGTGTGACGTCGAGGCCTGAGAATGTGATGTAGTCTATCTGAGCAGTTTATATACTGTTCCACGAATGGTGTCATTTAAACCAACATTGCAATGTTGTAGCATATATCGCAAAGGACAATAATTTGAACAAAATACGTACGATGTCGTTGTTCATACATACCTGGGAAGAGAATTATTGTGGGCCCCAGTTAATTTTTAGCGGCTTGTACCACTGGGATATGAATCGGTGATCTGCGACGTTGGTCACTAATTCGATAAGACCATAGGATAACCTACATATTAGTGATGTTGCCCGTAAATGGACCCGGGCCGATTAGTACAACCATTACAACATTTGTTACTAATTAGGATTGAACATTAGTGGGTGTAGATCACATCATCTGATTTCGTACATGTGTGTTGGCTTGACTGACATGAGAGATCCTATTTATATAGATAAGGGGACATAATTCACATGGATATAGTCAGTGACCTAGCACGACAAAGCACTCTCCGAGGGCATGTAATGTCTAATTTTTTTGTCAGAATCTCCACAGTCACTGAATTCCACGGCTAACCCTTGAAATCCCACCTCTTCCTTTAGTTTATGCTAATCGATTGAGTAGCACGCTCTTTAGCACGAGATTTTGAGTCTCACGTGTCTACCATTTCACCACCAAGGCATGAATCATATTCCATGAATATGACATCTATCGAGTGTGATGTATGGAATATATGACAAAGGTGGAGTATTTTTATTGATCGGTCATATCAAGCCTTTCCAATCTCAATACCAACCAAAAATCAAGATACTTTTATTAGGCGTGGTTATTATTGAGGTCATGTTGATGTGTATAAACCCCATGGTGAGAATCTTGTAAACTTCAAAGTGGATTTGTTGTGCGAAGAGTGCGTTATGACCTGTGGCCGCCTGCCTGGTGGGGGCGGCTCCTCCGTTGTGGGTAAACGGGAAACCCAACTCTCCGCTCTCGCTTATGATCTCCCTGAAGAAAATATAGCTTTAGGCCCTAGTCTTCAACGCTCCCCAAGACAACAGAGTCATCATTGTGGGGAGGGTAAAGAGCATCCAACGTAAAGTGGCCTTTTATTCCCTTGTTTCGTCGCTAAAGGAGAATTTGGTGTCTTTCTGGTCAGTAATGGAAGCAATCATCCCTACCGTCGTAAAATAAGAGCTGCCCCTTCTTTCAAAGAGAGGAGGATGGGTTATTCACATTTCATTTGATGGTCAGAGGCGAATTGAAAGCTAGGTTTATTATATTTTATTTTGATGGACTTGTATTTGGAGGAGGGAGAAGATTCGACCTAGCAAGCCCTTCCCAGATAAAATCTAACTCTCTGGAATAGATTAAGATAAGCTTAGCCCTGGAAGTTTACTTGCCTGAGCTCATATTTTTAGCGGCATTCTCCCTTGACATGATCTTTCATTTTATTATGGAACTTTCTCCGCAGTTATTTAGGCGGTATCCCGATATTGAATAGATTTAATTCCTCGCGGCAACACACGAAACGAAGATATGAACTGGTAAAAATATAATACAATATCTTGGTCCATGGAGTCCCAAGAAGGTAAGAACTTCAACCTGTCTGGGGCCTTTTCGGCGTTCCCAATGCTTTATCTTTATCTTTATGGTAGTCAAGGAGCAGCCTGTGGAAGGTACTCACGGTAGAAAGAAAAGGACGAATAAATGGTCATCTCATAGGCTAGCTAGCCCACAGGCTGTATCCAGTTTCTACGCAACGTCGTACATATGTATGGGGCTTTCAGACCAAAATCCATTTATGTGAGCCCAAAATGCTAGTCTCAAGTTAAATAGTAAGGAAACAGTATTCTGGAATACAATTAATTATAACAATTTCAAAAACACGGGAATACTAAATATGACTATGGTCGGGCCTCCTAATTCTTCATAATCGAACAGGTGTTGGTCAAACACGTACTTGTGTAAGATGCTTGACTAATTAATGGGATGAAAAGGATTGCCCTGCTTATACAACTAGAAATGTTATCTGGACTTACGATATGGCAGGGCTCAAAAATTGACTCTGGTAATAAGGTTGACTAATCGTTCTCATATAATGAAATTACGAAGTAATTTCTTGAAATGGATACAATAGCCATCAAATGACATTGGCTATAAATAGGCACAACCAATCTTAACTTTCAGACGGGTAATAGTAAAAACCTCACACATGTAATGAGGTTGATAGTTCGTGGGGTTTATAGTAAAACACTTCGTGATCAATGACCATGCTATATAGGTAGGACTTGTATGAGATTGGCTATCTTATCTTGCCTTAAACTATATTAGCATCATATAAATTGTTGTATAATTGAAAGAGCCGATATCGTTAGGCTTAGAACAACATCAACTACTATATTCTCTTGCAACATTCTTAACAGTGGAACCAACTAGTGTCTAACCTACACTAGTAAAATGTGGATGGCTATTACTGTATTCAAACAAGAAACCTTATTTTGCTGAAAAACTTGATTTAGTGATGCCTAGAACAAGAACGGCTAATGCATTCACCAACCTTCAGCACGCTTAGTCATTGAACGAGTTATTGTCAAACCCCATCCATCTTGACAACTCACTTATTCAGGTTAACTATTCATTTTTGTGTAAAGAAAGAAGTATGTAATAGCTACATCATCATGGACTTTGGCCTCGAATTACATCGGTAAGGAAAGTACATGACTTTAACAATTATAACCCTTGTTAGGAAATATTCAAAACCTAACAAGGGCATCAGTATTGTAAACCAATAGGTTGAAAATGGAAACACTATGTAACTAATAAAATTTGATGTTTTTTGTCCTCATGATAGGTTTAAAGAATGAATACAATGCAAAGTTACATGGTACCTCTTGCTTAGTGAGTGTAGGCCGGATAGTTGGCGACGTCGGTTATTCAAGAGGAATGAGCTATTAAGTCCATGGACTGGCCCATTGCATGCCAATGAACATTTGAAAACTTGTTCAATTTCAATAATGTGCTGCCTGCCCTGATGAAACTAAATTTCTTGTAAGTATTTGATATGAATCTCCTTGTGAAGACTCTGGATTGCGGAATATTGGATCTTTAACTGAGATCGAATTTCCTCCAAAACCACCTGAGTTGCACAAATTGCAGCGTCTAACCCGCAGGGTACACTCAACTCGACTTCTAAGTGTCTAGCCCGCAGGGTACACTTAAAACGTTTCTCTATAAATGTCTAGCTCGCATATTACAGATATAAAGGGAATATTGAAACTTAAATAGCCCGCATGTATAAGCAACAATGAAGATAATGAGAATTTTTCAAAAGTCTGAATATAATTGATTGAAAAAAAAGTGAGTTGAATCCATCAGCCATCCCTCTTTCTATAGGGAGGTCCTCGGCCAACTAACCCTAAATACAATTGGAATATGAATCAACTTATGGCAGCTTAAAGAAACTAAAACCATATCTAACTAAAATATCAAAAATCAAGTCCTATCAGGCTTATTCTCGGCCGAAACTGTCTAGAATTAGACTGGAAAGATATTACCTTATCTCATCTTACCAAATCTAATTCTAATCAGAATA
>JAULKK010313005.1:0-21956 GCA_032355705.1 Rubia peregrina
CAGGCGATAGTCGTGACACTCTAGCATAGCTAGGACACACGGTTAACCCCCTCAGAGGACGACCCGTGACAGTTGGTATCTGAGCTCATGCAATCCTTGAGCGCATGGTGAAATAGGCCATCACTATGTCAGAGAAGACGGATCGGTTAGAGAACATTGAGAGAGTTCTATTTGGTGAGGCACAAGGGTCTGGGAGCCTAGCTGACCTTGTGGATCAGACGGAATCGGATGTTGTCATTATCAGTAGAGACATCAAGGTGGCCAACGCGAAGGTTGCACGTCAGGAGGAGGAGATCGCTGAGCTGGGGAAAGTCTTAGCATCTCGAAAATCTAACGTTACGGAGATGAGAGGAATTATCAAGAAGCTTGGCAAAGACGTGCGCATACTCATGCAAGTTGTGGTTAACTTGTCTAGAGGTGGGACGGTGGCGGTTGTGCCCGTGCTATGCACAGACAGAAAGTCCCTGAGCTTAATAAATGTGGAGGGCACGTGACGCAAGAGAGCTTGACAACTTCTTGTACGATATGGAGCAATACTTTAAGGCTACCGAGACAAACTCGAAAGTTGAGAAAGTTATTGTTGCCACTATGTACTTGGAGGGTTCTGCTTTAGTATGGTGGCACTCCCAGGACGAAGAGATAAAGATAGGTCACCTAGCCATCGACACATGGAATGAATCTAAGCTCAAGGTGAAGCAATAATTCATACCCACCAACGTGAAGAAATAAGCATTGTTGAGACTCAGGACTCTGACTCAAACCGATAATATATGGGAATACGTGTTTGGTTTCCAAACTTGCATGCTCAACTTGACTGACCATCTAGAGGAGTACAAACTCCATGTCTTCAACCAGGGATTGAAGTCGTGGGCTAGACTCAAGCTAAGGAGAGTTTGTTGCACTGACTATAACTCAGCAGTGGCGTTCATTGAAAGTCTTGATGACTATAGGGGCGGAGGATCGTAAAGGGTTGATAGGGAGGTGAACGGTTTCACTGTTGTTAAGGTGGAAATGGTGCGGGTCCTGGTTCTCCCAAGACGGGGAGTAACATTAGACCCAATCCAAGCAGAGGAGGTAGCTACAGGCTCAATTCAGGTTCAAGAAAGAATGGGGGAAACCCTAGTGCAAGTGTAGCTAGTTCAGTCGGGTCAAAACCAAGGTGGGGAGGACAGCCAAACAGGAAGACGCATCTTGTGTGGGGGATGTGTAAAGTAAATCATTCCCTTGTTGATTATCCAATAAAGAAGAGGATCACTACTATGTTGCTCGAGAGTGAGGTAGTTCAGAAGCATTCGGCTAAGAGGTCTGGGCTCAAAGAGGAAAAACCATGATTCATGGGAGCATTGAATCTGCAGTGTAATTCGATGGGATCAAAAGATCCAGGGTCGTTGAATCCGTTAATGGAGCATGAGATCGACAGGGTGGTTGCTGCAGTGCGAGTAAAAAGAGCTACAGTGCGAGTAAAAAGAGCTGCGGCTCAGCTAAGCAGAGTGGAGAAGGTCGTACCTAAACTTGAAAAGCTAGAGATTGTCCGTGTGAAACCAATGCGACAAGCAGATGTAACATTAATGTACATGGACTTGCGCGTGAATGGAAAACCCATCCGAGCGATGGTCGATACTGGAGCTAGCCATGTGTTTGTCTCCGAAACAGAGACATGCAGATTGGGGCTCTAGTTGGAGAAAGTTTTGGGCATGATGAAGGTCGTTAATAGCGAAACTCAACGAGTGCTAGGCGTTGTGCTACAATGATTGGTCAAGTTTGGCATCATAGAAACCACGGTGGATTTCTTGGTCACAAAAATGGACAACTTCGGTTTAGTCCTCGGCATAGAATTTGTTAGAGATGCACAGATTATCGTATACCCATTCAAAAACTGCCTTTACGTCTTAGGCACCAATCTGTGTACGATTAAAATGACTATGAAGATATCACCTAGGGATAAACTCTTGGCTTTGAAGCTCATTATGTGCTTAAGACAAGATGAAGAACGCGGTCCAGCAGATCCGGGTGGAAAGAACAGAACTGAAGGGTCAGAAAGGTCTACACCAGCAATGGGTTTGCCCAATGGATCCAAGGAGCTTTGTGAAGCAGGTATGAAGATTAAGCATGTATTGGGTCGCTCTCCGGCTGTGAGACATGAGGATTTGTTAACCAAGGAGGATGTGAAGCGTTGGTCGGTTGCCAAGAGGATATGGATTCCAAAGATGTATCTGCCAGCTGGCGCACCACATTAAACTTACTATTTTGAGTCGTTCAAATAAGCTAAACCTTGACGGGAAAAGATGAGTCATCATTCACATCAGCAACCCCCTGTTGTTCCACAAGGCAGAAGGCAGAAACGTGAACGGATGATGATACGTTCTGGACAGCATCCAGAGTTAGACATTTCTTCGGTCATCGATCAAGGAGTAAGTGCAATAAAAACAAGCCAGCTCATAATGGAACTGAAGAAAAGCTGAGGACCACGGCTACATCGGAATACACTAGCGCAAAAAAATTGAATCAACCCATTTCTTAAGGCAGAAGTGTACGAGAAAAATGTGGGTAGCGAAGCATCTTGGAGGATTGATGGTTCAAGGGACGTTCGTAGAATTGAACGGGGGAGAATGTTAGAAGGTCGGGTTTATCACCCAACCTCAACGCAACCCCATGCCCACACGCAAGCCACAAATGTGTTGCGGTCCCATGCCGCTTAACGTGTGCCTGCAAATTGGTCTCCCTAAATCGTGAAGCACACGCCTCTGGGTCATCTAGTGTCGCTCTCCTAACTGCTCACGGCCCATGATATCCCCATCTGTGCCCGCAACGCGTTGTGCACAACGCCGAAGCCGTTCATGCCAACGCCCAAGCGCACAACGCTTGGTCTCTTGCCAGGCCAGCACACTAAGTGTTGAGTCACGGTCCAAGATGACTTGTCCCAAGCTCCTTGTCCCATAATTCTTCTCTTTTGCTTGTAATAAGTTAGCTAGTAGATTAGTTAGCTTCTTTCTTGGAGGTCCAGGCATGCGTGCCTTTATTTTGTTTTACCTTCTTTTGTTCTTGTACCTAGCACATGTAATTACTTCAGTACACCATATATGTGGAGTATTGAGCTAACCTTATGCGGTTACCTTTTTGCAATATATTGAAAATGAGCATTTCCTCCCCAGTTGTCGGACTTTATATTATTTTCTTGTTGCTTGTGTTTGTGAAGTCTTACTCCCGTTCTAGACTCGTGTGTGTATTTTGGCTGCATACTCGTTCATGCCCCCCTAAAGGTTTGGTGTGCTGGGAGAGCAACCAAGTTGAGTGTGACGTGCGTGAAAATCAGGCGGTAGTCGTGACACTCTAACACGACTAGCCTGTACGGGTAATCCCCTCAGAGGGTGACCTGTAACACGCTGGAACTCCACTGCAATAAGCTGTCGATGGTACCTTTGCTCCGCCGCGACACAGGTTGAAGAAGAAGTGTAGTGGCGGAGCGGCGGTTACAAAATTCAGGAAAGGAGAAAGGAGATGAAAAAGAAATTCTATTATATATAAAAACATTTTGATAATTGCATAAAAGGTCCATAAGTTTATTAGTGTGTTTTTAAATACTCTATCTCAAATGAAACTTACAATAATTGAATAATAAATCATGGTCTTAAGTTTATACTAACTAAAACAAGACTTTGTGTTTAAATAATAATGAAAAAATAAATAAAATAAACCGAATTGAGATAAAACTGGAAAAAAATATGTGGCCTAAATTTAATACATCAATCATTTGCTTTTTTACTGAACGTACTCTACTTAGAGCATGTACAGTGGGAGTTGAGAGTGAGTTGAATTAAAAATGAGATCAAATAGGGATAATTTTCTCCACAGTGAGGGGCTGAAGGGGGTTTGAATTTATTCAAATCGGAGGGTCAGGTTCCCTAATTAGAACCAGCCGTACCTGACTTTTGTCAGGCCCTTCACGTGGGCTTCCAGGGCAAGAAGTTTGCAGCTTGATTTTGTTGACTAGGGTGCCACGTGGCACCCCAACTTGGGCCACATGGCACCCCATTCCCCCTTTTTATTTTTTAAAAATCGGATATTTATTTTTAATATCTAAATGAATTTTTGGTAATTTTTAAAAATCATAATTACATTCTTTAAAAAATATATATGTTTCTTTTGTTTAATTATGGTTCATAAAATAAATTTTAAAAAATTAAATCTAATTTTGAAAATGAGATTTGAAAAAATAAAATCCAATTCAATAATTATAGGTGTATTATTATATTTCACATTTAAATTTATTTTGTTAGGTACATTTATATGAATTAATTATTTAAGGTAGAATTAATGAGTAGGATACAGAGAATCAAGTGGGGTCCATGGATTGGTTTGGGAGTGGTTTCTATCATTGTGGAGAAAAAAATGAAGTGTTTTAGTTGTGGTTTGAATTGCTGAGGTGGAAGAGAGAGATTGATTATTTAATGAATGGAAACCACAAGAGCGGATTGCAGGTGGTTTTGTCATTATACATGGCCTTAGGTCCGTTTGTGAACATCAATATGAAATTACGCTCATTAAGAAAGCTTGACGTTAAAGAAGATGGACAAATGTAACGTGGGTAGTGAACCCTTTTTTGTTGTTCTGCCTATCTTTTTCATGTGCTATAATTAATCGTTCCTCAATCTTCTTGAATGACCTCATTCATTCAAATCTTTGTGCCACCCGGCACCCATATGAGAGTAGTTTCTGTTTCACACTTCATATGGATTTTGTCTGAACTTGACATTTGGTGATGCTATTACGATGAACATAATAATGTATTTGCAAATTTGGTGATGCTTTTACGATGAACATAATAATGTATTTGCAAATTTCTGTGTCAGACCGTCACATTCAATTTTAAATTTTATGGTTAGATGAAATCTAAATATACTTCATCTGTTTCAAAGAAAATGACACAATTACGTTTGAAACGGTATTTTATGCACGATGAGGTGGAAGTGTTGATGAGAAATAAAGGAAGTGTATTTTTGGTAATGAGAGAGTTGACTAGTAAATTTAATCTAACATTTTGAGGGATAATATATTAAATGTATAAGCTTTTTTTTGCCACTTTAGATAAGAATTGAATTGTGTCAATTTCTGTGGGACGGACAGAAATAAAAATTGTGTCAATTTATCTGGGACGGAGGGAGTAATTGTTTAAATGAAAATTGATGGGTACGATTCTATAGTTTTTAAAAAAAAAATTCTCTTTTCTCAGCGTAAGTTATGATAAGACCATCTAAGTTTTCTCTATTATTCCTTTCTCTGTTCCATTTCAATGTGCATTTTTTTTATTAAAAAAAGGAATTTAATCTGCAATTTACTTATTCATTTAGTAAAAAAATTGGCCATAAAATTGAATTAGTACATAAGTATAAATAGATACCTTGTTAAATCCGTTATAACATATATTTTCAAAATATCAACTTTTTACGAGTTTTAACTATCCTCAATAATAAATATTATAGATTAAATATTTTTTAATTCAACTGTTAAAAGTTAAAGGTGCAGTTTGAAATGAGACGGAGAAAATAGTAAATATATGTAATCACTATATTTTTGTTTAAAATTTATTTAATAGGTACAAACCTTTAAAAAAAACCTTCAATTTAAGAACCTCTTGCTCTTACTCATGCTTTGAAGAGGGCTACTGTCACGCCGCCTCTTTCTGTAACTTGTCTCTCTGCAAAAAAAAAAAAAGTACGACTGCTGAGTTGAGAGGGGTATATCATGCAACAATTTTATTACTCCAAATAGATAATTGCTATAACAATTTTATTACTCCAAATAGATAATTGCTATAACAATAACATCACTTGATTCATAGCATAATTTATATTGTTCAAATTGTGAAACAAAATTGTTTTACCCTAAAAAATAAATAAAAAATGATGCACCTGGATAACAAAATTCCTAACATAAAAAATACAAACATAACTATGAATACAAGAATTGTACAGTTTGATCGAGTATTCGAGCGATCGTCATGAACCATGATCTAATCAATTAGATAAAAAAACAACCCTAATAAATATAGATAAATTTAAACATTGAGGAATTCATTCAAAATAAGTGGTAATTTCCTCGTGTAATGGGACTAGTTTAGTGGTAAACCAGTATCCCTATAACTGAGAGGTCTAGAGTTCAAAACACACCTCCATAAAGAATTGTGAATATTAGAGCAATTTCTTGATGGAGATTACCCAGCGTTATGGGACCGTATCGGTGGTCCAAGCTGTGGTTTCTCATCCTGTAGGTGGTCAATGATGGCGATGGTTCTAGTTTCGGTGACAGTGGTTCGTTGGTGGTGCATCATCTGGGTGTTCTTAGAAGGGCGTCCCTAGCTATCAAAGGGATAGAGGTTCATACTCCACTGAGCTTCAATAGATTCAATGATGGTGTCTCCTAGTTAGATACTAGATTAAGATGTTAATATGTAATTCAGTTGCTTGTATGTAATATTTCAAAAAAATGGTATTTTCCTTATCCTTCCATATAAAAAGATTGAAGAAAGAAAAATTACTTTTGTTTGCATCATATAGACAATTCATTTTATAACTAAAGAATTTAGAAAGATACTAAAGTTGTGTTTGGCAGAACTATGTATGCTTAAAGCAAAACTTGCTTATTTTTGCTTGTTTTGAAAGTAGAGGATATGGGTGGAAAAATAGACTCATAATCCGCGGGTCAAGCGAGTTATCTATTTTTAAACCCAGGTAGATATGAGTAAACAGGGTAATGAATTAAATGGGTAACGAGTCAAATGGGTATTTGAAAAATATGAATTGGACGAGTTGAGTTTATGGGTTGACCACGGATATACTCATATGGGTTGAAACCCGAGGGTTTACCCACATGGGTTGGTACATAAACTCATATGGGTCACTAAAAAGGTTGAAACCCGCAAGTTTTACCCATATGTGTTGGTATATAAACCCATATGGTTTCGTATATGGGTTGAACTCGTGAGTTTTCCCATTTTGACCCATGAATTGAATAGTTTACTACCCACGGTTAAGTGAGTTTCAACCCGACTCATTTTGACTATCATAAAATGAGTTAAAATAGGTCATACCCACATTTTTAAACAACCCATATCACCTTACCCGTAGTCAATCCTACCTTCCATTTTCCATCCCTAGTAGGGGAGACTCGTTTATGCTTTTCCCCAAAATATAGTTGTTGCTTCTTAATTAAATAAACATTTTTAGCAGTTCACCAAACACTAAAAATGTGTTTAGTTTATAAGTAAAATATTTATAAACCCTACCAAATTCACCCTAAATAGATGGAGCATATTAAATTGAATGTTGAAAAAAATTAAAGGTAATGTGCATTTATACCTCAGTTCTTTGCTTAGTACACATATACCCCCAGTTTTTGAGAGTGCACATATAGCTCCTATGTTTTTCGAAAGTGAACTTAAAACCCCATGCTTTTCGAATATGCACTTAAACCCCCATGTTTTTCAAAGTGCACATATACCCCTATAACCGGATATTGGCGTTGAAAAACTAAAGAGTACTATATGTGTTCTAAAAAGAAACTGGGATATATGTGCATTATTTAAAAACTATGGAGTATATGTGCATTAAACAAGGAACTAGGGACATAAGTGCACTTTACTCAAAATTGAATAATTATATCTGAATCATTTAAATTTGTATAATTGAAAGGTGCAAAGGATTTTTGAAAAAAATACACTTCTCTCTCCGTCCCAACTCTATTTGCACTGTAATCATTATCACGTTGTTCAAGAAACATGTTTGTTCGTGAATATGTTTACCTACATATAGCAATGGTAAATAAAAAGTTGATATTTAGAAACTACTTGTTACGATGAATTGAACAATATTTTATACGATTATATTGTTGTTTATATATCTATTTAAAATTGCGCTCGAACTTTGATAAAGAATAGTATCAAAAAATAAAAGTGCAAATAGAACTGAGACAAAGATAGTAGATAAAGGGGTTATTACATTTATAACCCTGACTTTATGATGAAAGTGTCAATATAACCCTACAATCTGAGAAAGTGATAATTTAACCCTTACTAATTAGTGTATGTGTCAATCTAACTCTAACTTTTGAAAAATTTGTGCTAATATAACCAAACTCCCTAATTCTGGCGTTGACCTCTCAATTCCGGCAATGATATTAAATGAAATGACTAAACTACCCTTATTTACAAGCTGTAAACTTTATCCCCAAATTATCCCTACCACCACCACCAGTCACCACCTCGATCTGCCAGCCACCACTACCGCAGAAAAGCTTTGGCCCTGACACCTCCGCCTGAAAGCTCTGTCCCTGGCACCTCCGCCACCCCTTCTCGGCATCGGCAAGGCCACCTCCACCACCTACTCTCCAACTCCACCTCCACAACCTCCTCGTCATTGCCACCTACGCCACCCCCTTCTCAGCTCCACTTAGCCACCTCTGCCACCTCTTCTCGGATACACCTACGCCACTTTTGCCACCCAGTCTCGGCTCCTCACCACCCCCGCTCACCACCATAGCAATTACCCATCCCCCACTACCTCTCCAACACCAAAATTTTCTTCTCGTCAAAATTGTCGTTACCGCTCTGCCACTATTACCCTAAACCTTCTCCTTCCCCATGCCACCCCTCTCCCCAGCCACCACCACCACCCTCCCTGGCACCACCACTCGTCACAGCCACCCCAACCAGCCACAACCATCACCACCCATCAAAGTCACCACTACCACCCGTCACAACCACAACCACCCAGAACCCTAGCCTCAAGACACCACCAATCAATTTCTCCGAGCAGCAACACCACCACTGAACCCTAGCCCCAGGACGACCTTTGTCGCTCAGACCCCAGCACTGCTCAGGCAAGTGCCGGGACTCGAGCAGAGGGACGAGAAGAAGAAGAGAATCGATAAGGGGGGTGAATCAGAGAAAAAAATCAGGAAGAAGAAAATAACCGAGAAGAAGAAAAGAATCGGGACGCCTATTTTTCTTATATTTTCTTTTTATAAAATCAGGGGCAAAATCATCTTTTCACATAAATCAGGTAAAAAAATCAGTTGACTAAAAAGTCAAACGAGTGAAAGATTATATTGTTACTTTATGAGATTGTAGGGTTATATTGACACTTCCAGCCTAAAGTTAGTGTTATTTTAGCACTTTAATCTAGATAAAATGTGTTTCGTATAGAGCAAACTAAGTAAAAACACTTAAAGAGAGAGTAAAGAGGAAGGGGACCGACGAATGAGTAGGTATTTTCTAAGAAACGGTGGCAATTATTAGTAATTTCGGTGTTTGGGCCAGACCCCTCAGTTTTAATGGCCATCCTTCTTTTTCACTTGGGCCTTTGATAAATATTAACTTCTTTTTTTAAAATAAAACCCATGTTAACGGGGAGAAATTTACTAGGTTCTCCAAACCTGTTAGTAACTTTCGTTACCCAAAAAGAATCACAATCAATGATAGTTTGTAAAAAATCTTGAAAAAGGCAAAAAGATTGCCTATTGCAAGCCAAAATTTCAATTTAGGTAAACAATTGGTAGTGTTTCCGAAAGTAACACCTCCACCCCCTGTGTCGATCTTAAACATTCAGCCAGACTTCCATTTTTTCCTAAATAATGACTCCCTGTAAGAAGCCCAAATATACAATAATTACAAAATTATAGAAGAGTTCTAATTCCAAATCCGCTCTCCTTCGATTTGGAATATGCAAGTATCCCGGGCCTCCCTAGTCCATTCCAAACTTTTGTTCATTAATTATGCCAAGAGTTACGTTTGTGGTCTCCTGCATGTTCAGTACCAATATGCTTCCGATCTTTCCTATTTCCCTAAATCCTTTCTGTAAAGCCTTCGTCCATCTTCTAAGCAAAACCTCTCTGCAACGCCTCTCTCCTTCTCTGCACAATAAACTCATCAGCAACATCTATTCATCATTTGAATTCTGATTTCAAGTAAGTTAACCCTATCTAGTTCAATCAGAGCCTTGATATTTTTGTTCAGATCACGGAATGAAATTGAAGATAGAAAATTGTGAGAAGAATTAGCTAGTTTTGATAAAGCATCAGCAACCTTGTTTCCCTCTCTGAAAGTATGTGTGATAGTGACATGCTTTAGAAGTTTTTGAATATCATAGACCTGGTGATATATGCTCCAAGTAGCCTTAAGAGGGTCTCTAATAGCCTCTATAGCCATTAAACAATCCGTTTCTAAACTAAAAGCAGTCAAACACAGAGATGATGCAAAATTAAACCTTGTGATAATGCAAGGATTTCGGAGTGTAAAGTTGAGGGTGCATATAGACATGCTCTGATTACAATTCCCCTGTGATCCCTTATGATTATACCAATCCCACATTTATTATCACCTGAGTTCCAAGAGGCATCCACATTAAGTTTTATTCCTGCAGATTTCTTCCATTCGAAGCAACAAAATATATCAACTCTGATTGATTCAATTATGTCTGAAAAAATGGGGATGATATTTTTATACAACATTTTTTTTATATTTCCAGAGGTTCCAGCAGACAAAAGCAGGGGTAATAGTTATTATACGTGAGTGTATTAGAGAGTCCCCTATTGTGGTCCAGTAGTATGACAATCTATCAAAAATTGAATGCAAACTCGGAGTTCGAATTGCAAGTAGTTTGTCATAAAAGGACCAAAGTTTTGCAGGCAGCTCACACGAATTAAAGAAATGACTCATAAAAACCTGATTATTGAAAAAAGGACATTTAGAGGAAAGATTAATCTTAGAGAAAGTCAGAATGTCATCAAAAGGCAGAATTGCATTTGAAAGTTTCCATAAGAAAACATAAACTTTCCTGGGAATGCTGTTGTCCCAAATTTTGTTTAGGATTATCAAAGGCTTTCTTCTCTGAGCTATAGCATGGAAAACATATTTGTAGGTGAAAACTCCATTGGTTGAGGGCTTCCAGGTCAACCTGTCAGGTCTTGATGGTGTTAGCTCTGCAGCCTGCAAAAATTGAAGATGGTAGATGATAGATTTTGCAGCAGTGGCAATATTCTATTTTTGTTGCTTATGAAATTAGAAATTGATGATTTCATAGGCAGTGTAGAGATCGAATCACAGTAGTCTTGGAGACAACCATAACCTGTCCAATTTGAATTATAGAAATTAGAATTACCATCTCCATGTATTACCCCATAATTTGATTCAGCTAACATGTTACATTTCACAATCCTATTCCAAATTTATGATTTTCTAAGTGTGTGAGGTATAGACCACAGGAATTGAGCTCAACGTGTATCACCTAGTTGGAATTTCCACCAAAGTTTTAGTGAAAAAACATCAATTATGTCTTTGAAGTTTCTCACCCCAAGTCCGTTTTCTGATGTTGAAAAGGACATGTTTTTAATGCTTTTCCAAACTTTCTTACTGCCATATTCATTTTCACCATAGAAAAATGTAGAAAATTTCCTTTTTAACTCTTTAATGACAATGTTTGGTGGTACCATTACAGTCCAAATATGTTGTGGTATGGCAAACACTACATTTTTTATTAGAATCAGTTTTCCAGCCATACTTAACCATTTTTTCTAGTTATTTAACATTTTATCATATTTCTCAATAATTGGGTGGAAATAGACTGCTCTAGTCCTACCCGTGAAAATAGGGCATCCCAAATAAGTGAAAGGGAAGGATCCGTGTGTCATACCTAGCTTAGACTTAACTAGACAGATTTGCCTTTTTGAATAATTTTTACTAATATAAAAGCTACTTTTTGAGTAGTTTATCTTTTGGCCACTTGTTTCAAATACTTCAAAAAATACTTTTAATCTAGTTAAAGTCAGAGGTGTAGCTTGTAAAAAAATGAAAGTGTCATCTGCATAGGATAGATGGGAAAATGGCATAGCATTATGATGTACAACAAAAGAATTCATTTTATAATTGAGAAAACAAAATGCTATGCTTCTGAGAACAAGTTAAAAACAATAGGGGATAGGGGATCTCCCCGTTTTATCCCCTTTAAAGGTTTGAAGTAACTAGTAGGCTTACCATTGATAAGGACAGAAAACATGAAGCTGAGAGGTTCCCTATGATGATGTCAACAAACTGGCTATTGAAACCAAATTTTAATAGTATAGCATGTAAAAAACACCATTTTACTCTATCAAAAGCCTTAGTTAAGTCTAATTTCAGGATGCAATTTGGATGTTTTCCTTTGTTATTTAAAAAAGCAGTCATGTCTCTTGCATACAAAACATTATCTAAGATATCTCTTCCTTTCATAAAAGCTGACTGGTTTAAAAAAAATAAGTTTAGGCAGTAAGCAACCAATCCTATCAACTATCAATTTTGTGAAAACCTTATTAATAAAATTAGATAGACTAATAGGACTAGAGTCATTAAAAGAAACTGGAATTTCCTTTTTTGGGATCAAGCAAATCCAAGAACTTGATATTCTTGTGGGATCTTTGTTCCTTTCATGAAATCTAGGGTGGCATCTAGTAGGTCTTCAACAATAGTATCCCAATTTTGTTTGAAAAAACTAGGAATGAATCCATCTGGCCCAGGTGTTTTAGATTTAAATTACAAAATAAACCATTACTATGTAATAAATGTAAACTTGTAAAATGGAGAATCTGTTGGAGTTGGAGCAAAAATATATAGAGAATATGAGTTTGAGTCTCCATTTTAAAGAAATGTTTAAAGAACATGTTGAACTTGCTCTCCGAGTAACCTTTAACGGCAGTTATTTATAGTAGTTGAACTGTAATTATTACATATTATAACTCAAAAAGTATAAAGTTTCAAATCAATAATTGTTTTTATTGTTTTTTAAAAAGAAATACCACCTGTTATGGTGGGGAGTTTGGCGGATCCCTACATGTTTATAAAATTAGAAATAAAAGATTACAAAAAGAGGGGGACGTAATACCTTACATGTGGAGAGTACAATCTGTAGGTTTCGAATACATATAACCTACTGACTAGAGAACCTCAGATCAAAATTGAAAGTATAAAAGAGACTTATATTTTATTACAACATGGAAAATGAAATATACAAGGAAAAGCTATGTTTTAACATATGGAACCGAAGCTGCATCTAGCAGAAGCTTACCTTGAATCTCCTTGGGAAATCCTACATAATCAAAAACTTTATTTACCTGTGAAGAACTTGCAAATTTGGCTAACGCATCGGCTACGCTATTGGCTTCCCCCTAGATGTACTTCATCGTGAAATTAAGCTTCAAGAGGAGTGCTCTAATGTCTGTTGTGCAAAGCCATGGTTCCGCTATATTCTCTTCTAGGATGTGATGTAATATTTGGGAATCTAATTCAATCTCTAGCTCGCTGATGTTGTGTTGGATAGTTAGTTGAAGTCTATGTTTTAAAGCTGCAGTTTCTGCTTGGAGGATAGAGCAGTTTGTAATGGTTTTTGCTAGTGCTGCAACAACGGCACCATTGTAGTCTCTGAGTATCACACCAATCCCTGTTATACCGTTTTGTAATACAGATCCATCTGTATTCAACTTATACTTATCTGGGAGATTCCATTGTACAATTCTATTCACCTTTTTTTACTATGATTTTTTTTATCATGAGCCCGTGGATATTGTTAGCCAGTTTCCAATAGCATTTAATCGTTTTGCTCAAAAGAATGTCATTAAGACGGAGAAGGATGTTTTTAATAACAAAATCTATTTTTGGTGTTTGGTTATCAAAAATGACTTTGTTTCTATCACACCAAATGGTCTAGGTAATCAGACATGGAATTAGCTTTATTATGTTATTAGCTTCTTGATTTGGGGTGTTTAGATGCCAATAGAACTAAAACCTATCCCATAAAAAGAAGAAATCCTAAGGCTGGATTGAGAATATTTGATCCACAGATTTTTCAAATCTTCTTTATTTCTGAACAGCCACTAAAGTTGTGATTCAAACTATCAGAGTCATTTTTTCAATAAAGACATTTTGAAGGCATTTGAAAGTTAAAATCTTCTAAAATGTCAGGTAAAACAATTAGAAAATTGAGAAGTCTGCAATTAAAGAAAATATTTTTTTTGGCAAGTAAGAAGACCACAGATGTCTGAAAGAGTTGGTATTTTGTTTCTTAGATATGAGAATCTCATAAGCTTATTTAAGAGAGAATTGCCCATTAAAAGTTGGTTTCCAAACCATCTTATCTTCACATTCCTGCTAGATATTAGAATGTTGTTCCAAGATTTGTAATATGTTATCTGGCAACAAGTCTTTTAGAATTTGAGTGTAAGAGATTTTATTTGTTACAAACCCTGCCACTGTTATATCTTGGAAAATTGTCAATTATCTAAATTTAAAGAATAAGATAATATACCTTTTCCAGACCAGTTTGAATTCCAGAATGAAGTTTCTCCTTTGCCTATTTGGATTAGTGTGTTTTGTTGAGCTATTTCATTAACTTCAATTATTCTTTTTCCATATTCTTGTTTTTTATGATCATCTGGAAAAGACCAAATGAATTTGTCCCATAAAGATTTTCCTTGTTGTAGTTTCCGCCATAATTTCAATGAGAAGCTTTTAATCATTATGTAGAGGTTTTTACGACCTATACCATTTTCCTCTAAGGGATAGCTTCATTTCTAATATGATTTCTAGATTCTTCTCTTATTGTTTTCTGAGTTACATGGGTTCTATAAGAACTTGGCCATCATTTTATGAATATTTTCAATGATAGTTTTTGTTGGCTTGAGGACTATTAGTAAGTGCGGAGGTATAGATGATAGAACATGTTTTATTAGGATTAATCTTCCAGCTGCTAATAAAGATTTTTTTCTCCAATTTTTTTTTATTTTTGTGTTAATGTTACCCAAGAGAGATTGGAAGAGGGAGTTCTTTGATCTACATGTATAAATTGGACATCCTAGATATTTGAAAGCTAGATAAATTGGGAGTTCTTTTTTTAAAGGGCTTGGGTGGCCAATATATACCCCCGATTCTGCGGTTTCAAATTAAAAATAGAAAGGAAGATTTCCCAATTTCATATTTGTCTCTTTTTTTTATTACTGATACAATATGAGGTGGGGTATGTTTTGAGAGAAAAAATGATGATTTCTCAAAATTAATCTTTTGCTCAGTTGCTAATTCATATGATTTTAGAAAACCATTCAAGGTTTGTATTCCCTTTTTTTAGTATTGCAAGAAAATTGTTGTGTCATCAGCAAAGGATAGGTGAGAGATTTTGATCATGGATGATGGGAGTTTGTAAGGGATGATGTTTGAGTATTGATACAGGAAATTCAAGTGTTTAGAGAATGCTTCAGCCATTAGAATTAAAAGTATAGGGGAAAGAGGATCTCCTTGTTTTAATCCCTTAGATGCTTGAAAGAAACCATTTTGAGTGCCATTTATTAATGTTGAGGTAAAGGCTGAGCTTATGTTGCCTATAATTATATTTGTGAAGTGAGCAGAAAAACCCAATTTAATCAGTAACTTACTTAGAAAATGCCATGATACTCTGTCAAAGACTTTCATCATATCAAGTTTGGTAATCATGTTATGTCATTTTGTTTTTGAATGCAAGAAATTTGTGATCTCTTGCATTACTGCTGACAAATCAGTTCTCTGACCCCTCAGGTATTAACACATCATAGATATTAGAAAATATTCCAGAAGTCATAACACCACAAATTAATCAACAAATAATAAAACCTGCAACTTTACAAGAGCTCATTTCCATCATACAACAAATATATAATGACTCAGCCCCTGGACCAGATGGGTTCCCAGGAAGGTTTTATAAAAAATTGTTGGGATATGATAAAGGAAGACACATTGTAAGCAATAAATGATTTTTAAAACATAACTCCAGTACCCAAAGCCATTTCCTCAGCTCTAATTGTTTTAATCCCAAAAAAGATGTTTGTTAATCTTTCAAGGATTACAGATCTATTAATCTTTGTAACTTCTCAAACAAGATAATGTCAAAGCTAATTTCTAAATGGTTAAAACCACATATTGATTCCATAATTATCCCTGAACAATCTGCATTTACATCTGGTAGAGAACTTGCAGATAACGTGTTATTAAACTTGCTGATAACGGCCATAGAAGAATTTTACGACGTCCTCACTTATTTCTTATTTTGCATTAAACCATTTCCCATTTGAGTTTTTAATTTTAATGATCATTTGTCGTTTGTGTTTTGATTTTACTGAGTTATGGGAGAATTTAGAGTTAGTATCACCTTCTCTTAACCATTCGATCCTTGGTTTCTATTTCTAGAAAATGTCTTGATTGGCTAAGGCTAGAGTAAAATTTGCGTTAGCATAATTAAAAGCTATAAGAGTTGTGTTTTCATTTAGTTGCAACTTAGTTTCCTCTTGTAGAAGAACTTCTTCACATTCTTTTACTTTATCAAATATATTCCCAAAGATGTTTTTGTTCCAGATTTTTAAAATAGCTTTAAGGTTTTTAATTTTGAAAGCCAGTTTATGCATTCCCTTTAGGTGAGTGTGTATATTCCATGCATCTTGAGTTAACTGCATGAAACTGCTATGTGAGAACCAGCAGTTTTGAAAATGAAAAGGTTTTGGACCAGAAGGTTCAACTTCTCCTTTTATGTTGAAAATGAGAGGAGAATGGTCAGATTGTTGTCTAGGAAGTGTTTTATTACTGGAAGAGGGGAAGAGATACCACCATTTTTGGTTTGAAAGGGCCCTGTTTAGTCTCTCCCAGACTCTACCCTTACTTCTTACTCATGTCTATGTGCACAGGCTACCAGATGTAGGTAATGTTGTGAGTTCATCTATTTCAATAAACTTGTTAACGTTTTTAATAACTCTTGGATTAGGATTTGAAGGTCCGAGATATTCTTCAACCTTTTCCAGTACATTAAAATCACCTAGTAGGCTTAATGGTCAATTTTTATGCTTTAAGAGCTCAGATCATAAAGCCAATCTTTCTTTTACAGTGTGTTTAGCATAAATGAAACCTGTTAAGCAGTCATTTTGGATGTTTGGATGCTTAAATTATGTAAGAATGTGTTGATTATCTTCTTGTAAGATTTTAAGATTAATTAAGTCATCCCAAAAAATCCATATTTTACAATCTTTCCCTGGATAGTAGTTTTTGTACCCTAATCAATTTGCTATATTATGTATAGAACTTAGTTGAGCCGTTGGTTCTATGATAGAAAATAGAGATATTTGGTACCTGTTTTTTGTATCCCTGAAACTTATCTGTGTTGCTTTGTTACTAATCCCTCTAGCATTCCACACACATAATTGTTTGCTTATCATCTTAAAGGTGTTTCGGATTAGACTGTTTGAAATGGGTCTGAACCGTTTTAGGTGTTTAGGTATAGTCTTTCTTAATGTATCTTCTTGGTTTCTGAGTTTGTTCAATATTTTCTAATTCATTAAGGTTAACTGTTTGTTTTATTAATGAATTAAATCTCTGTTGTGATTATGTGAAACTAGCTTTTAATTTTGAGAGATTAAGGTTTGTCTCAGATCTGTTTAATAATTTCTCTTATGTGTTTAACCAATCAAGGCTTTAAACTTTTTTGTTACTTGATGTTAGAAGTGCTGATTCTCCTGCATTAATTTCAATGAAGTTATCATTATTTTTTGAGTTTGTTGTGGTTTTGGATTTAGGAGGTAAAGTGTTTTTAGTAGGTAAAGTCTTAGAGATGGGGAGCAGGGCATAAGAGATTTCATTAGCATTAGCATGCATTTCCAAATTATCAGTAGCCTTATCTGTAATATGCAAGTCCAGATTACTTTCAGAGCATACAAAATCAGCAGATTCAACAACATGACTTTTTTCTACTACAAAATGAGGCTGATTATTCCCAGATTCAGTAGACATATCAGATGGCTTAAGAACATCAGGCAAAACATGTTGAATAGCAGGTTGACAACATTAGACATATTAGCCATATTACTTAGATTATTCTCCTATGTGGATTGGTCAGCTAGAACATTGAAGCTATTAGCAGCAGCAGGCACAACTGGGGATTTTTTAGCTATCTCGGTAGAAACTATCAAATCTTTATCAAAAGCAGTTTTTGAAGGAACCTATTTTTTGAGAGTATAGCAGTAGAATTCTGAGTCTTTGGTTGAGATGGAGCCACCAGAACATCATGATTCAGTATCTCCCTATTTTCTTGTGGATTTTCCTTATTCTGTAAACCTGTGACTTTCTGAGATTGTACATTAGATTTATTCTTAACCACAGGAACATATATTTTTTTCTAAAATGGTAAGGCCTGAAGAAGATGACTTCATTCCATTACCTGTAGGCCTTTTCTGTTCATCTTTTAAATGAGCCACATTACCTGTGTTTTTAGGAGAATTGTCTGAAGGACTCCAAGCATGAAGGGTGGATAACCTGTTATCATTCCTGTAAGAGGAACTGAGATGGCCTAATTTAAGGCAGTTAGAGCAATAGTCTGTTATGCCATCGTATTCCACATATTGCCAGAAACCAGAATATCTATAATCTATCCAGAATTTTTTTATTAGAGGTTTAGTGATGTCTATTTCAACACACACTTTAGCAACATGAGGTTTGGTTCGATTAAGTGTGGTTTTGTCTACCTTTATAGGTTTCTCTAGTAAATTCCCTAAAGACATCATAGCCCATTCATTAAAAAACTGTTAAGGCAAACCATACATTTAAACCCAAATTGGGATTATAGGAGAATCAGCATGAGGATTAAAATTTGGAACCCATTTCGTAATTCTAAGAGAGTAAGATTCGAAGTTCCAAACCTTGTGAAGCTAGCACCAATAATAGTCGTCCGGCAACGCAAAATTAATCAATGCCTGGTGATTGTCCAGAAGATTGATCTCCATGTGCCTTTAAAATCAGTAGTTTGAAGTCTTTGCGAAGCCGATCCATTTGAGGTCTACTGCAGGCAAATTTTCCGAGCAGGGTCCACTTTAGAGAAGCCTCGAGCCTTTTGCATTCTTCAATTGTGAATCTCAATCCGAGCTTCCCAAGATGATCGATCTTCTGGTTTGGATTGAATGGAGTTCCATCGATTGATTTCTCTGGTTGTGGACGGAGTTCTGTGAGGAGTTGCTTATTCAGAGCTTGAGCATAGGAGAAGGGGGATTTTGGGTCCGGCGGCGGCTGTGCCATCACGGCATCGCCGGAGAAGAAAGGAGGTGATAGCGGTTAAAGCGGTAAGGTTAAATCACCTCAGAGCGGTAAAGTCTGTTTATGGAAGAGTTTAATCAACTATTAGTTATTGTTTTTGTTATTAAGTTATTACTACACGTTCTATGTGTCATTATTTAATGACGACAATCCTTAAAATAAATACGTGTCTTAATGAAACTATTACACATTTTATCTTAAAAAGACATTGTTTAAGATAAAATTTTCATTAGCATGTATTTTGTATTGAAAATGTTTACCCCATGCATGTTCTTAGAAACAATACGACTACAATGAATTATGAAGCAGTTTCAATAGCAAAACGAAAAAGGAAATGTTCAGCTAAGATTGTAAATCATATCAACACCACCAATAAAGCTCAAGGTACATTTATATTCCCTACAACTGAAAATACGCATAAAATCACAAATTTGTAGCAACCATTGAGTTGGAGCAATCAGCCACAACACGCATCGGTTTCAGTAATCCAAAATCCAAAATTATCCATACCATCGCAATAATGTTGCATTGTTTCTAGTTGATTGAAAGTCGATCGATTTGATTTGACAAGTGACTGATGTCGAGAAACTGATAATGATAGATCAAAGAAGAAAAAGAAAGAACGAATTAAGAGGAAGGGTTTCGAAAGTTGAGGTGCGACAGAGAAGAAAAAATCTATAACATCGATAGAAAAGAAGTGCAATTAACACTAGTATTAACAAATTATTTGTTAATTATAACCATATCCTTAAATGCTCCATAGTATAAGGATAAACATTTTATTTATAAGCACAACTCCGTTAAACAAACCTTTATAATATACCGTATCCATGGGTGCTGTGCTTTATTGTATTCCCAGGGTGTAATGCTTTAACTTAAATTCATATTATTATTCATCCCAAGAATTACCCCATAAAGATAATATATAACTATTTAACTATAACTTTATTATTGGAGATACAGTAAGTATCGTATCACCGTATTCTGTATACCAATTGTTGTTCAAGAGGTTAACTCTGTTTTATATATATAAATAAAATGTTATATTTGGTCAAGACTCTAAATGAAGTTTAATTTTATGGACAAATGTTGTAACAAAATACTATTTTTCCCTTATATAATAGAAAACGGAGTAGAGTTCTTTTCTATGTGTCAAATGTTTGCCCGCATTATATTGAAAATTAATGAGAAATTTCATATCATTTCAGTATTTCCTTTTAAAACATCACATCTTATAACATCCATCCATTTTCTCTTACATTTAATTAGTATTTTAAATATCTCAAATGCAATAGTCAGTTTGATGTCAATAAGGCAATGAATTTCAAATCAAATTAATGATAATAATAATATTTTTAATTTTAATATACCTTGATTAAACATACATTGATGAGGTAGCTGAAAAGACATTCTCACACTATAAATTAAAGTTGAAAATATTAATGCAATCCTGTCACTATAATTGATTTATTGGAACAAAATAAAATAAAATATTTATAATTAAGTATATTTGTTTTCATTTATTTTCTTACTCATCTTTCAGGTTGAAAATCATTCGTTCAGTTCTATTACTGAAAAGTTTGTCTCTTGAAAGACGGTCTTTATCAAGGTTCAAACTGTAAATTAGGAGAAATCAAGATAAAAATGTTGGGTTGCATTAATCGGGTTATAAACTTATAACTACTACATGTTGCATAATAAAATTTTAATATTGCAACTAAAATCTTTTTGTTTTCTATAATTCTAATTCAACCCGTCTTTCCATATTCCTATGTAAAGACCGTCTTTCCATATGTCTATGGAAAACCGTCTTTCCCAAGACTTTCCCATTATTGAAACACGATAAATATTTAATTCAATTGTTTTTATGAACAACAAAAAGTTGAAAAACATTAAACTTTGAAATGACAATTTCTCTTTAACGCAAAAGGAGTACTCCCTTCATCTCAAAATAAATGGTTTTGATAAACTTTTTATCATACTTAAGTCTCCTCTTGGAAAAACTATCGGTTAAACCAATCATGAAAAACCCCATTTCAATAATTTTATGGACAAATTATTATTATTTATACATTGCAATACATTTAAAAGTTTCCCAACATGTCATGAACCTCGTTACAATAAAATAAAAATATACATCAAATTACCCATTAGTTACATCAATTATGAAATAACCTCGTCTAATGGTTAGTAGATTTGAAACAAGACATTGTGTTTGTTTGATCATAAAATTTAATTAACATATGAATAAGAATAATGTTATGTGATATATTGTTAAATGAGTCAATCTCTCGCGAGATCGTACCATGGTAGGACCAGGGGTAAAAGTAAATTTAACTCAAGGTATATTTTAAACAACCCGCCAAATTTAAGGAACCAAATTATATAATGTCGAAAAGAAAAAAAGGAAAACGTGCCTCCAGCGAATGTCGACCTCCAGCGACGGCCGATGACGAACTTCGCGATGGTGAACTTTGATGATGGAAAACTCTGCGATTGATGCTACTAAGAACCCAATTTGACTGTACAGCTCTGTTCCTTCACCGTGACCTGCAAGACTGGAGGTCATCGCCGTACCTCTCAAAGATACTATTTTAAGCCCTTTTTGCTGCAAACTACAACTAAGTAGATAATGACATGTCAGGGTCGTCCACAGAGGCAAGGGATATTCCTAAGTGTTTGCTCATACAATGCTAAATACTACGATAGATATATAGATATACATACATATAAAATCACATAAAGAGGGGGGGGGGGTATTTGTTTGGGTTTTCCTAATTTATGAATTTGAAGACAAGTTAAACTAAAAAATTATAAAATAACTAAAATGGGATTACTT
>JAULKK010313006.1:0-11827 GCA_032355705.1 Rubia peregrina
GGAGATCAAATACGCAAGGGAGCTGCTCTAAATGCTGTCCAAATTGCAGAAATCTTACTCAAGTGAAATAAATGGTTTAATTGCTGATGGCTGGCGCTGAAATCTCCGTGATTAAGTTTTTGAGACCTGACTTGGCTGGCGCTGGAATTTGCCCAGGAAGGTGATCAAGGAGTGTTAGATTGGTCTTTTTCTCTCCCTCTTTAAAAGAAAAAAAAAACAGTTCTCTATAGTTTCAGGTAGATTTAGGGGGGTTAAGGTTGGTCTCTTCACGATTGCCCTTATTTCTTAGAGCGTCAATGTCTTGCAAAGCCGTTTCATGGTAAAGATTAAGGGCAAATAATTTATAATAGATGTTTCAATATAAATACAGTTTTAATTTAGATCGACTAATTGTTAGATGGAGTAAATTTATAATTGATGTAACTTATGTAATGATTTGTTGTTTTTGTTTTTAGAGAAAAGTGCATTTTTATTCCTATATTTTGTTCGAAAGTGTAGATATAATTTTGTAAAATTTTAAAGTATAAATTTAACTCTGGATTTTTTTTGTTGTTCAAATTGACAACATCCAATTTGGCCTAAAATTGGTGAAATGACCATTATATCCACTGAGTAAAAAAATTTCAAAAAACAAAACAAAAAATGACCATAATAGCCTACCTTATTAACACATATATCCTTTCTTTGTTCCATTTTTTTTATTCTCATTCTTTCTCCTTTCGAAATTTCTCTTTTGTTCATTCCGCCGCTTCCCTCGTTGCCGGTGATATTGAGCTTCAACGACGTTCAACTGGTTCCCTCGAAAATTTATAAACTGGGCGACGACGGACTGGGGTTGAGATGGGCGGCGGTGGGCTAGGGTTCAGATGGGTGGTGGGGAGAGGAGGAGTGAGGATGGAGAGGAGCGGTGGGGGAGAGGTGGAGCGGTAGGGGATAGGGTTTCGAGTGGGGAGAGGAGGAGAAGCGGGCTAAGGTTGAGATGGGTGGTGGGGGAGAGGAGGAACGGTGGATGAGTGGTAGAGCAGCGAGAGTTAGGGTTTCCAGCAGGGAGAGGAGGAGCGACATATTGAGGTTGAGATGGGTGGCGGGGAAGAGGAGGAGCGGCGAGATGGGTGACAGGGGGCTAGGGTTGAGATGGGTATCTGGGGAGAGGAGGAGCGGGCTAGACGGCGGCAGGCTAGGGTTCAGATGAGCGTCGGGTTTGCAAATCGGGTTTGGGCTGCCGGCGGAGCAGAGTTTCTTAGGACAATCGGAGGAGTAGTCGAAATCTATGCCAACTTTCGTCACTGGAGACTCCTGATGTGGAGGGATTGTTTTTATTTCTGTTTGATTTTTGTTTTCATTTCTGTTTAATCGTTTTCATTAATCTGATACAACGCCCAATTTCTGATGTGTATCTGATTAAGTTGGGCGTTGGTGGTGGCCTGCGGGCGGTGGTGGCCAGTGGTCGGTGCAGTGGTGGTCAGTGGGTGGCGGAGGGTTTAGAGTATTTGAAGTTGGAGAAGAAGAGAAGCTTAGGGGGTATAATGGTCATTAGATATTTAGTTTTAAGTTTAGGGGCATTTATGTCTTTTCGCAAATGGTCAATGCCGGAATTGCATCGGTCAATGCATGAATAGTATAAATTGGGTAAAACTGCACATTTTAACAAAAAGGTAGGGTCATTTCTGCACTTTCAGATTTTACAAGGTCATTCCTGCACTGTCTTATAGGGTCATTTTTGCATTTTTCCATTGTTTTTATATATTGCAACGAACTTTCTATAACTTTGAACCACTTTTAAAATGTATCGCAATATATAAACAATTATAATTTGATCATAGAAATTATTAAAATGAGTTTTTTCATGATTGGTCTAATTTAAATCCAAGGTCCAATTTATAATGCGTCCTAAAATTCAAGGACTGAAGTACAAAAACTAGAAATATATTGCTTCTTCGCTGGTGAAGGCCTCATCTTGCACTTTAAATTCGTTTTCAACTTTCTTGTTTTCCAGTTTCCATTTTCCAATCATTTTCTGCTCTATTTCAACCTTCTCATTTTCAATTTGATAGTTATATACATAAAATCAAAATAATTAAATATTCAGAAAACACTAATTATACACATCAAATCAAAAAATAATTAAATATCAAATAAAAATACGAAAACACACTTCAAATTAGAATAGTTAACATCGTATCAATACATTAAAAAACACATCAAATAAATTTACTAAAATACACATTAATTATTTTGCATCAAAGTTCACATCAAAATTTCATATTAATATCAGAAAAAAAAGAAAACATCAGTATTAAAATTTATATAATTAATTCAAACTATTTTATTAAGGCACGCATAAAAATCTAATACTTAGTTAGAAAAAAGCATCTATACTAATGTAAAAAATGAAACGTAAAAAAACTAACACATTAAACAGAATGATAGCATAAGTTAAAATTTTGTAAGCTAAAATAGTAAAATATCATATAACAGTCTCAAAATAATAACCTATAAACACGAGAGTTTACATTACAATGTCGGATTTCAACTTTAAAATACATAATTTTGCGAAAACATGTTCACGAAAGAACATCACAGATGTAAAATGCATGTATTTTCTAAGGCATTTAACGTATATTTTGTATGGTAGATTGCTAAATTTAGGTGAGTTGCATTATGAAGGTTTAGATGACCGTTTATGGTCTTCATATCTAAATCCCTCGTTTTGTAACTTACTTTAGATCTAATGGATTCTATGTCCCTACGAGCATGTAGATATGTTTTTATGAGCTTTTATTTGTAGATTGCTCGTAGGCACCTCAGACTGTGTAGATGGCCATTCACAAGAATGGTAGTAGATAATAGAAGGTCATTTGCAAGGATGATAGTAGACTAAAGGCCACGAGCTTAAACGTGGTAGTGGATGGATGCACCAAAGAAAAAGAGTCAAAATCCATAAGGAAGTGAAGACTGGCATGACCCGTGCACATTTACACGGCCCGTACCAAACCTATGGTTGATGCAACTAAGTCCCGATGCATGCTGCGTCTTTTTGCACGGCCCATGCACCCTGAATGTGAAGACTCGGACCTCCAGTCCACTCCCCGTGTTCTATCGCTCCATCAGAAGCTGAAGACGATGACTCCAGACGGCGGACTGCGCCGCTCAGATCTCCCGGAACGCTCTCCAGTCTGCGGCCCGCACACATTTGCATGAGCCGAGCGCTCAGTTTGGCTGAGGAACACCTTCAGTTTGCGGTCGTACACTTTTGCACGGGTCGCGTGCTATTGCACGACTCGTGCCGACGTGGCTGCTAGGGGTTCTCCTTTGTTTTGGGCTTTTCTAAGGTCCATTTTCACCTACTATATAAAGAGCCACTAGTATACCAGGGTTTAGAAAGAAGTTTCATTATTGTAATTCTAATTCTAGATGTAAGAGTAGGTAGAGAGAAAGTGACTAACTCTTCTCTTCTTATTTGTTATTTCTAGTTTATGTCTAAAGCATTGAATCCAATGATTATATTAGGTTCAATGTTCTTAGAGTTGTTTATTACTTGGGGATTTATTTGTATTCATGACTAGATGATTATTTTGTTATGTTTTTAGATTTCCCTAGCACTATGTTCTATGTTCTATGAATATTCATGTTTGATTTATGCTTTATATTCATGTAAGATGCATGCTATGTATGTTCTATGATGAAATGTAGTTTCATATGTAATATGCCATCGTGCTAGACTTATATTGCTACTTTGGGAGTGTTGGGTTAGACCTATTGTAGGTTATTGAGTACCGGCGAGGTGAGTGCATGCATATTGATCGAGAGTACCATTCCAATCGTTAGAGTCTAACTTTGATTGGATCATCGTGTAATAACAATTCATGTTAGGGACAATAGACACCCTAACGGAAGCGTAAACCCTCGGTGTACCCTGATAGATTAAGTATGATAGTTTGTTGCAATTAGGGTTGTCGTGTAGCGACTAGAGTCGTTTCAACCCTAGAGTCATTACAAGATGCCGATTCCCTTGCCTCTCTAGGCCCAGGGATTGGTGGCCATAGTGGAGTGCCCGGGAAGTATTTTATGAAAAAATGAGAATGTATTTGTGATTGTTGAAATATTATAACATTTGTTTTTAAATTTAGACATGATTGGGTATAGATTTTAAGACAACGAATTATATTTTAAAACAATTTGGGAATCAATGAATTTCACTAAAAATGCATACAAGATAATACATATACATGTAGTTCAATTAATTTATTCATCAGATGCATTAAAATGTATCAGATGCATTAAGTGAACTTTTTACAGTACAACTATTTACCTCAGTTCTTTTCAGACAAAAATCTGATGTAAAAATTCCCCCAGGATCAAGGTAAGAAGTCTTGTTTCTTGTAGTTTTATGATATATTTTTTGTATTTCTAGGATTATGGAGTGTCAAGTTGGCTTGGTTAAGAACAATGGGACATGTATCTTTAAGGATGTAGTGATTAGGAATAGATGGAGGGCTGGGTGCTGATAATTATGGCCACATCAAATCAAATAGTCTTTTTGATGAAATGTTAAAACTGAGTAGTGTTGTTAACTTGTTAAAAAGATACTTTGTTATGTATGTAATGTGTACTTTCCCGACCTTGACTGCAAGGAATATGGTCGACATAATGCTTATGGGTTCTTTAGAAAATGTTGGAACCATTAAGTATCTTGACTAGTGTGGTTTAGTGTTGGAAAGTTAACATAAGGGAGTTCGCAGTGTTAAATCCGATAGCAATTTTTTTGTTCTTTTAGTGGTTGTGTCTTTGGGATATGGCTAGGTTATATGTATGGGTTTCTCTATAGAGGTCAGTCTGATCCTATTATATTTCCACTATAGATGCATTGGTCAAACAAATATTTGTTGAATAGGGTTCACGCTCTTGAGAAGGTGGGGTAAGATAAAAGATTTATGATTGAGGGCTGGTGTCCTTTGTTCAAGAATGGAAGGGTGAAATAGAAAATTAGGAGCAATGAATTTGAGGGGCTTCATAGTCCAAATGTTGGTTCTAAAGGCCATGCTCGATATCTTCTATCATCCTTGCGAATGACCTTCATATATTTTCTACCACCCTCGCAGATGGCCTTCTACAAATGATTATGAAAAAGTACTCACGAGAAACCTACTAATAAGCTCACAAAGGAAGATCCAGGTGCTTGTGATTATAAAGTGTCTATTAGAATCAAACAAATCTACAAAACTTGGGATTTATACAAGAAAATCAATAATGGTCGTCTAACCCCTTTGTCGTGAAAACCTAACTAAAACTAGGAATAAACCAAACTAAGGCTAGTGTATGGGCAATCGTAATGTTAACTCGGCAACCCACGTGCAAAAACCTATACGGTCCAGGACTATTGTTACCCGAAGCACATCTAGGTTTCCCTCCCGAGGGATACCAATAAGTACACCAATATGAAAGTAGACTATAGTGTGTGCCAATCTTAGTGTGACAATCATCCAATTAATAAGAATATGAAGAGCAAGCCAACATAATAATCATAAACATATATAGATAGTTAGATCAATAGAATCTCCCAAAACAAACACCAAATCATGAATACAAATATAAACCCCAAGTTAATTAACAAATTGCTAAGAACTAAACCCAAATATTTAATTGGATTCAATGCTTATAGGAAAAATAAGAAAAAAATTAAAGAGAATGAGAGAAAAATAAGAGTTTCTTTCTCTCTCTACATGCTATTAGGATTAGAAAATGAGCAAAAACATAAACACTAGAAAACATAGGCTCTTATATAAATTAATAGGGAATAAGGCCTTGAAAAGGGCCAAAATAGGGGGAAAATCCTAGCAGCAAAAAAATGCCACGGGTCGTGCATTCGGGCACAGTCGTGCCAGCTGGGGACAACCACTGCCCGTGTCACCTGGAATGTCCATGCCGGCAAGTGCAAAAATGGGTCGGGTGGCCTAGAATGGTTTTGATTGTTGTGTCTGGCAAGGATCGTTCCAACCAACGCGGTCCATTGGCTTGTCCTCCATTTTTGAACTTTTGCTATTTGCACCCGCGTTGCTTAGCTCGGGCCATTAGCTGGAAGCACGTCTTAATCAGTTTAGCTGTGAAGACCGTCGGCTGGGAGTAATTTTTTTAATCAAAATGGTAGTACGATCATGTCGTTCTTTACACCTCGTCGGCTAGCCTTTGAACATTGGAACTTAAATGACACGGGCTATGTAAAAAGGCATGGTCCATATTCATACTTAGCCTCAGAAGGGTTTAGAGTGACATGGGTTATGTTGCACCAAATGGCTCATGGAAAGAAGTTGTTGAGGGGTTGTGTTAGAATGCATTGTCTGTGCCAGGCATCTCGGGCATGGTCGTGTGGCCCGGCATGGTTTTGTTAGCTGGTGGTTACCGGCTAGTGCTGACTTGTCATTTTGTGCCTGCTGGATAGTTCCAGCTATCATGCCGGTTGATACCTCCATTTCATCTTGAGAATGTTGAACTTTGACTCTGTCTTTTTCTAGATTAATTCTATCTACTACCACGTTTTTGGGTTCGTGGCCTTCTGTTTACTACCATCTTTGCAAATGGCGTTTATTTACTACTATCCTTTGGACTGGCCTTCAAATATCTACCACCACCCTTGCAAATTTCCTTCTACAAACTACACCAAAATCCCCACGAACAACCTACTAGTAAGCTCAGAAAAGAAGATCTAGGTGCTCATGAGGACAAGCTGTCCATTAGATCCAATTAAGTCTACAAAACTCGAGATTTAGATAAGAAAACCAACAGTCATCTAAACCCTCTCAAATGTAACCCTAACTAAAATTAGCAATCAACCAAACAAAATATAATAACAAACATTTCACATGCATTGGTTAACACATGCATAAAGGTGCAGATCAGTTGCACCTCTTTTCTTGTGGTGGATCTTATGGATATGAACATGTACATTCTTGCTACCATTTAATCTTCTCGGATCATCCCCACTCCAACTTTGGTTTGGGATTTCAAGACTAATTGTTACAGAGACCAAATGGATCGGGCCGCGTTCATCCATAATGTGCCTATGATCGCACTAAATGAGCAAGGTGCATCTATTATCAAAAAGTCGCATATAGTTGTATTCTTCTTGTCGTCTTGTCCGACTATTGTGGGCAGTCTTTTGTTACTGAGTGGAAATTTAGATTTCCTAAGCCGACTTTTGAAGATGTTAACCTACAGAGATCCTCTCTTTCGAACCCTAGTTTGTCGAAGTATTATATGAAAAGTATTTCTACTTTTTTTTTATTATCTACAAAGACTTGGTGTGTCTAAGAGTTACCTATTTTTTTATGTAATCACTATAGGATTGTTGGGGGGAGGGGTTGTATGAACAACATTATCTTCCCTGAATGTAATTGCTACAATTGGTTGTGTTCTTTTTTCAGGGGGCTCTTGTGTTGGTGGGGACCTCGTATGTGCCTTCCGCACGTTGATAGACATCTTACTAGTTGACTCATGGATTTCTAAATGACATTTTTTGGAACAGCTTTACTAATGTTGTCACCTAAATATGTGGTTGTTGTCATCTTTGGTTTTGGCTTCGCTTGGTTTAGGGTTCCTTCCATAGGATGAAAATCCTCCTGACTGGGTTTCTTCTCTACTGTATTGAGCGAGCCATCCTTGTTACAGCAGTTCTTCTGTATGTATCGCAAATTGTTACAGATATTTATTCCATACCCGTTATCTATTTGGAAGTCAAAGTAATAATCTTTGGATCCCTTCTCAGTTGGCGCTCGCATGGCACAAGGGTCAATGAATAGATCCTTGTGGCTTTGCTAGATTTCTCGCCAGAATTTGATTAGCGGAGATTTGGTGAAGGGAAATTGGTCCACTCCTGGTTCTCTTTGCCTTGTGAGTATGCCCACCCTTCCTTTTTTTGTTCCATCTCTGCTTGATGAGCCATTTCTGGGTTTTTTTAAACCTTTTTCATTTTCCAACTTATTGTTGTTGGCTTTCTTTTTCTGATGAATTTTTCTACTGCCTTTTTTAGGTCTGCTGGATTGTTCATCATGTCCGTTGTTATTTCCTGTGAGACTCCCCTAACCTCACATAGTTCATAAATGCACCTAATGATATTGGTTGTGTGAGGTCTTTGACCTCCAAGCTTTCTATGACAAAGCAATCATGGTACTCCACAATGCTATTGCGGCTCTATTGTGAGATTTTCATCAGGTCTATGAAAGTCTGCGAACTTATATTTTTGATAGAATGTTCCCATGAATTGGTCCGCTAACTAGCTCTAGCTTCATATGCTTCTACTAAGAAGGCCGTCACACCAAACTATCATTATTCCTGCCTGGAAAATAGCAAAGTCTTCACAAATCAATTAGATAGAAACATCCCAAAACCTCATGCTTTCCCTGTAGGAATGCATGAATTCATTTGGGTTAGTTGTCCCATCATACGTCTTGAGTTGTGTTGGTAGCTTAAATCCTTTAGGCAGCGATGAATGCTCAACCTCTGCATTATATTCCATGTCCTCATGTTTTCTCTTGTTTCTTTTCTTTATTTTCCATTACTTGTTCGGCCAAAATTTGTTTTTCCATGGAGGAATTGACGAACTTCTTATACACGTGTTCCCCCATTAGATTCTTTAAAAACTGTTAAGGCTCTCTTTTCTTTGTCAATGTCTGGCATGACCTGAGCTGTTTAGCATGGCCGTGCTGTCTGCCATAGTTGTGCTGTCTGGCATGGCCGTTCTGGCCTGGGTTAGCACGGCTTGTGCTGTCTGGCATGACGATCTAGCTTAGCTTGGCATGAGCCGGGCTGTTTTACACGGACCACCGACTGGGATAACCTCTATGAGCATTTGAATTGACACGGATTGTGTGGATCCTCGCAGACCGATGAAAGGATGCATGATTTCTTATTTTAAATGACGAGATCTGTGTATAACCTTGTGGGCCACCTGCTATGAGTCTATTTCTTGGAAAATTTATATCTCATGCATGCAAAAAGTCATGGTGCATGGGATAAAGGTTTGGATTTTTAATATTTAGGGGCATGGGCCATACATAACCACATGGTCTGTGCTACTACAGTGCCTCATGTTGGACCCCTCTAGTGTGGATCATGGTGTGGCATAGTTTGTGATGAGCCTCTCTGGCGTGTATCATGGTGTGGCGCATGTCGTGCTGAGCCCCTCTGGTAGGTCGTGTTGAGCCCCTCTGGTGGGTCATGTCGACTTTGATTCTTCCAAAACTTGGGTTGTTTCCTTTAACTTGTTTTCACTATTATGGATGGACCACTAATATGATTTGAGAGTTCTTATAGTCGATTTTATAATGCACAAGAAGACTAATCCAACTGTGCCACCCTTGGACACTGATTCTTCTTGGATCATTCCCTGAACTCTGTATGTGGCATTTAGTCTTCTACTATCCTTGCGAATGGCCTTCTACTATCTACTTGCACCCTTGTGGATGGCCTTCTACAAACTACGCCGAAGTTCTCATAAGCAACCTACTAAAGGTCATTATAGAAGATCTAGGCAATCCTGAGGACACAGTGTCCATTAGATCCTATTAACTCTACAAAACTTGGGATTTACATAAGAAAACCAACAACGGTCATCTAGACCCTTTGTAATGTAAGCCTAACTAAAACTAGAAATCAACCAACTAAAACATAATAAAAATTTCTACAATGCAGTAGTTAACACAAGTTTTTCCTATTTTTGTCTAAATCGCCCCTTCCAGTTTTAAAACGTAGTCGGATATATATTTTTTCAATTTTTTGTGTAGCACAAAATGCCCCAAAGATGGACTTCATACTATATGAAGATAAGTAAAAAAAATTACGACAACCAAACTCTCCCAAATTATCCCCCAAACACAAAGATAACACCTTAAAGACAAGAGCACACCACCAAAGTGCATCCAAAATATCCCCAAACAAAATGACATTAAAAACACAAACAAATATCGAGATGAAAAACTCTTAAGTGCCTAACTACTCCCTCCCCCACACATACACCATGCATTCTCCCCAATCCAATGAAATAATAAGTGAGAAAGGGAAAATTAGTGTCACTTACACTTACACTTTGGATCCTGAAGGGCCCTCCCTCAAGCGTCTCACCTTGTGTTTTCTTCTCCTCTCATCGTGCTTCAATTTTTGCCTCTCATAGGGAATAACGTCACGAAAACCTTCAAGATTTGAAGCATGCATCCACTCTATCAATTGTTCCAAGGCCTCCTCTTGCATGTTGGCTCTCCTATCAACAATGGAAAATTCAACTTTCACTTCCCATTCTATAGACTCCAATCTAGCTCCCCATTCTCTCATTATGTTGTCCATCGTGTCAAGCCTAACTGCGAACTCTCCATTCGCAAATGCATAAATCCTACCGTGTGACCGAATCGTGCATTATTTGGGTAGAACTCACAAGTTTTCCCCCAAAAGTGCTCAATTGGTCGAGAAAGTCTAAGGGTAGGTGGTGCCACCATTCTCCCCTTCAACTTCTATATCCGAGCTTGATAAGATGTTGTTGAATCCCTTATCAAACCATGGATAAAATGCAAGAAAAAAGTCTTCCAATAAAGTGTCTTGGTTGATAACGATGCGCTCTGGTCATGGAAGAACCATGAAGCTGCAAACTGTAGTGCCACCGTAAAACTGTAAGCCTGTGGATCAAGTAGGTCTGTGCGATGTGAGCCTGCGGAATACCACAACTCGTGCATCCTTGTGCTGGAACGGGTTACACGATCACACCCAGGCCGTGTAGAGTTGTGCCGGTGCGATCGCCGCCCGCTGGAGCTTTGTTTTGAACTTCTAATTTGCGCACCCAGTGTCTTTTTCGTGGCCCATTAGATGGAATGTATTTTTTTCTCAGTTGAACGATGCAGGCTGTGTCATTCTTCAAACCATGTGGGTTGGTCTTCATTTTTAGAACTTGAAATGGCATGGACCATGTGAAACGGTACGATATGTACCCATACTTAGCCGTTTGGAGCGAGTTTGGGACACAGCCTGCATGGACATGTACAACTTATATTGAGGAGTTGTTGCATGGCCCGTGTTGGCTTGCATGGGCCATGCTAGCCACCCTTAGCACGGGCCGTGATAGCTTGGCTGGTGTTACACCCTTATTTTTCCATGGTTTACCGAACTAATTTTCTTGAGCTATAATTTGGTTATGGGTATAAAGATTCCTACTTTGTGGGAGCTGGTCAGTTGAACCTTGGCCTGGGACCAAGTTTTTTTAGGTAAGGCTTGGATGGTGGCTTTGACCTATCGGTTGGGGGAATAAAGACAAAGGATGGAAAAGGCTTGAAACAGTGCGAGTTACCTACAGTTATGGTGAAGGATAACCTGAGGAAGGCGGGTTGATCCAAGATGGGTAAGTGGCAAGTTTTTGGGTTTCATGTCCCAAGAGATGCAACGGTTCACAAATAGAATGACGGTTACTCAGGTGGGCTGAAAACCTTACGGCCAAAAGATACATTGTTTCGGGTGAAGCCTTGAAGGGAGCTAAATCTTGGAAGAGAGCTAGCTGGCCCTAGAAATGGGGAATTACTCACGGTTAGGTGTAACAGCCAGGTTGTTATTAGGAACTACTTGAAGAGTTTCTTCCCTTTAGACGGTTAAGGGTGTTAACCGTCAAGTGTATGTTTGCCTATAAATACTCCCGGTTAGAGCAAAGACCATCCATGTTCTGGTGGTGTTTTTTTTCCAACCGAAGAACTTTCCTTTGATCAATATAGATAAATGTTGGAGCCGGGCCCCGTAAACTTGAGTGTTCTTTGTTAGCTTCCAACGTGTAAAACCTCGTTCCCTCACAGATTGTTGG
>JAULKK010313025.1:0-11826 GCA_032355705.1 Rubia peregrina
ACGTGGTTCACCAATTGGCTACATCCACGGCCGACCAAGATCGGATTCCACTAGAGAGAAAAGGCCAGAATTACAGAGTTCATACTCTCTATCAATTGTATCTCTGTTAGGGTTACAATAAAGGACGAGGCACTATATATATAGCATTCTCTACCTTGAACCCTAACAGCTTTGGGCCCAGAAACATTTAGGCCCAAAACCAGAACAGGACACAGAAGACCTCCAACCTGTCGAAGCGGCTAATACGTATTCAAGGTATACCAACATACTATATCTTACTTCACATTTTTTTATAGTGACTTCCAAGTTTCAAAACACATTGTTGGACTGCCCCTATGCACTCATAGGCACAGACTGTAGAGATGAGAATGGGTCTAAAACTCGACCTAGATCCTGTTGAGTCGGATATGGTCTAAAAAGTTTAGATTCATTGGATTTGGGTATACATTTTAGAAACGGGTCTAGATCTACGTCTAAAATATTAAAATCTAGACCCATAGAACCATATAACCAGTATATAATAAACCTAATTCCTAAATCAGTTTCACACTCTCTCTTTTTAGAATGGCCTCCGACAATACTTTCTACAACAGTTCACATCGTATTCTTTCTAATATCTCATTTTACGGTAAGAATTTTAAAGTTATTATTCAATATTTTGATTGGATTGGGAATATGGGATTACATTGAGATATATTATTCGATAAGATTTAGGTATATCTGTGACAAAGAAAAGTAGTATTTTACATACTTAGTTCATTAGAATCATTACGTAATATTGGATTATTAGTTCTTACATAGAGTATTAAGATTTCGTCAGAGATTTTTTAATTTTTTTTGAAACTCCAAAAAGGCGAGGAAAATTTACTGGATCCTAAGCCAGTTAAACGAAAGTAAATAGATACATTTAGGAAGATGTCAAAAATATACTTCCTGCAAGAGTCTGACCTTTTCGTAACTAAACAAGTAACTCTTTGCGGAGTATGCAAAAGAGACGCGAACTATGTTCGATCTATTAAGTAGCATGCAAAATTAGATTATATTGCTTGAGTTACTCTGTTGTATGGAATTTGAAGTGAATCCTGTTGGAGTTGTGCCTTTGATGAATTGGAGAGGTTTTTGAATTGCATGATGCCTGTTTTATAATCTTGATGTCCACCTTTTGCTATTTCGTTGGCGACTCAGTTGTCTTCCCTATGAATATGGGTTAGAGATGCATCATTTTGCTGTAGTGGAGAGTTCATGTTTCTTGCCTTTGTGAGAAACTTCCATGGACACGATTCAGTAGATTTTCCAAGTGCTACAACCTGTTGTGAGTCTGATTCCACCATGATATTCTTGCGTCCATTTTCGTTGGACCATAGTAGGACTCTTGTTACTGCCTTAATTTAGAATCAAGTGGAGACGAAGATGCAAATCGAAAATAACTCGCACATATAACATTACCCTTGTGATTCCTATTTAGGAATCCCACTGCACCATGGAGCTAGATTTGAAAGATCTATCACAACTAAGTTTGAGTTTGCCTGAAGGTGGCAACCTCCACTTATGAGGGATCTAATAGTTCTAGCTTTTGGTGTAATTTTTGCAATCAAGCCACAAGATTTCAAGTAATCTGAGTTACTGCCTTGACATACTACAATCCTTCTGCTCATTATCATTGTTGTTTGCTTTATGTCTCTGATTATTAAGCCAAGGTTAGGGTGACATGAATCATATAAATATCTATTCTTGGCTTTCTAGATTAATCATAAAGCAAGGCAGGGGAGGGCAGCGAAAAAAGTTGTTTCAATTTTGGATTTGTTACATATATTCCATATTACACTCAACCTCTCCAATAAGTTCATAGCATTTGTGTTCTTGATGCCCAACCATGTGTCTGTTTGTTGCCATACTTTTTGTGCAAGTGTGCAAGTGTGAAACAGATGTTCCATAGGTTCAGTATTTTCGTAAAATTGACATTTTGAAACCAGATTCATACCAAAATCAGTGAGTATATCATCTAAAGGAAGCCAATTATTTATAAATCTCCACACAAATACTGAAGTTTTTGGAAATGGAATTTGGTGCCATACCTTTTTTGACGCGGTTGTCTGGTTCCTTTTTTGCCTGGGAAGTTCATGGGTAGATTTGATTGTGAACATTCCAGTGATGGATGGTTTCCATATCATGGTGCCTTGATGTGTCCAATTTATGTGGATATTTTGTGCTTTTTTGACTCACTTTTGTGCTTTTTTGACTCACTTTTGTGCTCTTTTGTCATCTAGAACTCGTGTTTTACCTCTAAATACTCTTAGGAGAGTTAAGAGCGACTTTTACGCTCTTATGGCTTTTATAGTGGATTTTTTGTGACGGGGCAATAACATCAAGACTTGAAGACCAAAGACCGTTGAAGATCGTGAAGTTCATCTTTTGAAGGCTTGAAAATTTTAAGGGAAGTGAAGTGAAGAGGAAGCTACAAGACAAGAAGAAGAAAAAAAAAAATCAATATGATGTTTCTGGCCTCCGTCGCAACTCACGAGGAATTGGTCGTGAGTTGCGATGGATGTGTGGCCATAAAGTGTTGTCTTTTTTCTTGTACTTTAAATAGCACACTTTATCCTTTTTCTTTCAAACTCTTCTTCTTCCCAATTTACGAACTTCAAACCCTAGTTTTTCACTTGTTTTCTCCTAGTTTCATCTTTGATTTATGTTTGATTTGCTTTGGATGTTTAGTATGATTTGTGTTAGCTAAACTCATCACTTTGGAGCAATTGACTGAAGCTTCCAAACCCATGTAATGAGACTCTAATTTACTCTTCATGAGAATTTATTGTTGAGCATTTAGTGTGTCATTAATCTTAATGTTCACTTCATTTATGCTATGAGTTGTTTGAGAATATGAAGTGTTTGTGAGATTAAGTGTTAGAGTGTTAGGAAAGTGTACAATTTCTTCTCACTTTTGGCATGAAATCCAAGAACATGAAATTACAACTTCTTGTTGGGTAAATGATGTTAACTTGCTAGATGAGTATGTTAATGAGGTTTGTTATCATATTTGTCCTAAGGTAGCATTGAAAGATTGAATGTTGACTGTTGACTGTTCTAGATTTGGTCTAATAAATGCTTTATTTGGTTAAATGCCTAGGCATTTGGTAGAATTCTTGAAGTTGTATAATGTCATTGATAAAATATCTTTATGGTCATAGAACATCTAAAGTGATTATTAATAAGGTTTGCAAATGGACGTTGAACATCTTTGTGAATTACTATTAAGAAGAAATCAATGTTGATCTTTAAAATGGAAGTGATAACATTTTCCATAGATAATTAATGTGAGTGAATGAGTCTATGACCGATAAGAGGTTTGAAAGTGGGAATCAATTGCCCCCAAGGCTTTGTTATTTGTCATTTTACCATCTTTTAGTAGCTTGTTGCATGTTTTGCATCTTTACTTTACTTTTTTAGTTGTTGTCTTTGAATTCGTTACTTAGAAAAACCAACCAAAGAAACCCCCCCCCCCCCACTAGCTTATATATAAGTATGTATGTGTGTGTCTATATCTAGTCTAGTATCCACTCTTATATGCATGAACACTTAGAAAAATCCTTCTTCTTTGTGGATGGTCCCGATCTGCCATTACCTAGTAACTTTGAGAGGTACGGCGATGACCTCCCACATATCAGGTCCAATAAGTGGGTAACGCAGCTGCGTTGGGTTGCCTTAAATTATTAAAATTATTTATTTCCACAACTCGAGAGATATGGGGCTTCAAAAATTTAAATATTGAACTATGGTAGGTAACTGGTGCCTTTGAGAACTTTAATAGTTCCCTTGCCTAAGAAATTTAATTTTTCCCACCTTATTCTAGTTGAAAATATTTAAACATTTTTTGTTCCCTCAAAAATGTTTAACACTGGTACATAGTATACATATCGGTTCAAGTAATTATTTATCTTTCAAATGTTCTCATTTTGACCAAAGTGCTTATTGGGATTAGTCCGATGACAAAATTGACCAAAAAATAATTGATTAACATATGTCCGATGACAAAATTGACCAAAAAATAATTGATTAATCCAAATATGCCGTAAAATTAATGTAGTAAAATTATGTTATGGCCCTACAAGTTTTTAAACCTATTAGGATCATAAATATCCCCACGAGAGTAATTAATTGGTTTATAAAATGCATGTGGACATGTCTGAAGAATCCTGTGTATTCCCGAGGTCATTTTAAAAAAAATTATTACAAATAAGCCTTCTTATGAGCTTTTCCTTTACGTTACCTTCCGTTCCTACGCCACCCATGAATTTTCACATCATTGAATAATTATGGGGAAGAAATATAATTGTTACTTTTTGGATAAATGACCAAAGTGCTAGTATACCTTCTATAGTAAATGATAGAAGCTTACATAATGGGTACTAAGAGATTTCAGAAAGGCTAATGAAGACTTATTCATTGTTGATGATAGATACTAACTTGGAAAATACATCTGGGGGGTTAAGTTTTCGATTACGTTTGAGCGGATTTCAATATGGAGTTACGAGCAAACTTTTACTTTTGGCACTTAACTCCCTCCAAGAAAGTTGAAATTCTCGAAATCCAAAATTGGCTTAAGAAAAATGAAATTCAATGTTAATAGACGGCGACTTTGTGCTCCCGACATTACTAGGTGAAAGAAAGAGCCTCGAAAGTAAACTATGACCACTACAACAAATTCATTGAAAATTACACAGTGCCCCCCAATTGTGTTACACTGACGATCGTAGCTCTAATGCATTGATTTTTGTTATTCTTGGTTAATTATATGATTTTATAATAAAATTAATTTTTAGTGGAATTTTTTAGAAGCGCCATTACGTGTTGTAGAGTACCTTGGGGTTGTTAACATAAATTTAATAAATGAAAATCATGAACGATTTACATAACCTCCCCATGGCCGACATAATCACTTCACATCAAATTTGGAAAATACATGGGGGTTAAAAAAATTCAATAACTTTCGAGCGATTTAAATTCAGTTTTATGAGCAAACTGTTTAGTTTTTTCACTTATACCCCTCCAAAAAAGTTGAAATTCTCGAATTCAAAAATTGGCAAAACAGAAACGAAATTCAATATTACTGAATTACAGATTTGCGATGTGGACATGTTTGGATGGATGGAAGGCTACCAAATCCTTACTTTTATTACTTATACAAATTCTAGTTAAATTACACTGTGGCCTATGTATGTATTACCCCAATAATTGAATTTTGTTATTCGTGCATGAAATGATGTAACTTAAATAAATAGATTTTGTTGGGAATTTTTGAGATGCGCCCATCTATGTTCTTTTTTTAATGATATTATAAAACTATTTTCCCCACTCCTAGAAAATAAGTACGCAAAATTTCTAAGATAAAATAAAAATAAATTTCCAAGTACGACAATCTAATTTGTATATAAACCATTGTTCAATTAGAAAGAATAAAGAATGGGACAGGATTTTTGAATTCAAACTAATTTCACAAATAATAACGTGAAAATGGCCCCACTTCTTTGTAAGAATCTGTGTTGTCCAATTCCTTTGAACTTGATCCCACAAGAATGTTCCCTGCAACTTCATTGTCGCTCTGTGACAGGAAATGTTTGAGTGCCTTTATTGCATATGAAAATTGGTAGCTTAGCACTTTCCCCAAATGGTCACACCATGTTCGTTGAAATTGGCAATATGTACATAAATTGAGTACTCGTCTCCAAGCCCAATATCCTAGTTCTTTTGATGTGACAGATTGCAAGGGTCCCATCTTTCAAAATGATTCAACAACAACATGCACCATCGGGTGGCCAAAGGTGTCGTTGCCATAGCTTAGTACACCCTTTTTCCAACAAAGTGATAAAACCAGGCTACAAAAACCATACGATCCTGTCTTCTCCAATTCCTCAATCGTGTGTGCAAATATTCTTTCCCCAACATCCCGACATAGTTTATTCTTTATTGCATATAACTTTGCTACCCTACTCTTGTGAACTTTAGTGTTCACGATTACGGGGTCAATATGGGAGGCTACGAAGTGATACCACACATTCTTTTTTTATGTCAGCATTTTCTTCAAATTTTTCATCCAACTGGGAATGACTAGAGCGTCGACATTAGTACATTTCTTTGTGACGCACCTTATGATCTCTTTCACTACTCCATCGTCCAAATCATCCTCCTCATTGATCAATTCTTAAATCTCGTCCTCTCCTTCTTGTACATTTGGCAATCCGTACAAATCATTGATAGTTTCAGGATGTAGATGGACTAATTTCACCCGGCATAATACCCCATCCGTGCTCATTTGACACCTCAAATTCGATAAGAAATCATTTACCATGGTCGAGTTGAAAGAGAGAGGTGTAGCACAGTTTTTCTCATCCCAGATGCCGAATTATTTCTTGAAAAGGTGGATTTTCTTCTATTCCCCTTTCCAGATAATGCTTTTGCATTACGTAATTTTGGGTATCTAACTGCTTCGAGTGAGATCCACTAGAGGGTGACGATAACGCTCCTTTTCTAGGCCTCTTACTTGGGGTTTTGGTGGTCATTACCAATATTCACATGCAAGACTTTTATAAAAACACCTTGTATGCTAGGGTAAAATACTCAATGTTCTAACATATAACAACATGAAACATCACATTATCTCAATCGGATCCACAGTAGTAATAAAACTAAATCTACGCATGATAATTAGAATTACAATTGAAGGGTAAACAAGGGAATTTACATTGCAAATAATGATTAACTTTTCATTACAAATCCAAATATTATTTAAATAAGTTTGTATGAGACCATTTATAAATTAAAGGGAAAATATGATGTTACCTTATGAGGCACGATCTAAATGAAGTAGAGATGAGGGATTTTGGATCTTTTTGGTAAAAAAAACCTTTGAGTGTTCTTATTAGAATGAGAGTGGTGCAGCCGTATGGTTTTAAAAATAGGGGAAGTGTATCACCTGTAACGAAACGGGTGCTAGTAATCCAAATGTGCCCAACGCAACCTCATGCAGCTGCTTTAATCCTCTTTTTAATTACTTTATGAGACCAAAGAGCAAACTTAAAAAAATATTAAGTATGAAGCACTTGTAGGTATACCGGTGACTATGTGTTAAAAACGGATGCCTTTGTAAATCTAGCGTAGCCTCACACAGCTGCTTAATCCTATTTTTAATCCTTTTCCGAGACCAGAGAGCAAACCTCAATTTTTTATAAGTATGCAGCACCAGTATTGATACCGGTGCCTTAAATCAAAATACTGGTGCCTATTTGCAATGAACGCAGTCTGACGCAGTTGCTTTAATGCATTTTTAATTCTGTCCCAAGACCAGAGAACAAACTTCAGTTTTTTAACCAAAGAGCACTGGTACTGATACCAGTGCCTTTTTAAATAATATCGGAACCTTATTATATAGCACGCGACTTGACGCAACTGCTTTAATGCTATTTCAAATTCTTTTTGGAGATCGGAGAGAAAAATTCAAAATATTCTTCCAAGTATGAAGCACCAATATAAAAACCGGTGCCGTTGCCTGAATTACCGGTGCCTTTACATGAAATAGAGAAAATACTCTGTTTCTTAGCACCAATTTATTATAGAAATACGGTTGGTATGACATCTTTCAATAGAAAATTAATCATAAAAACTCAGGGTTTAGGAAAATAGAAAATAAAAACCAAAAGATTAGGGACCACATATAATTCATTGGGGGTGTCCAAAAGGGTATAAAAACACTTAACTTATTTCCCTATCATTTCCTTTTCAAGACTACATCCCCACCCACAATATGACCATTCTTGTCTACCCTCAATCCCTTCCCATGTGATCGTCTACATACGGGTGGTCCACCGACGTCCTCCAAACTCGCAAAGGCCGAGGGAAACTCTGTGGTTTTAGATCTGACGGGACGATCAATCTCATCTTCAAAATAGAACTTCTCTCCTTAGAGTACAACATTCCACTTATCATTGATTGTCCTGGATATAAAATATTTGGTGAGCTTGGGCAGCTAAGATGAACTTGTCATTCTCGTAACCCACTCGATTCAAATCCACCAGCGTAAAACCCACGGGCTTTTCTAAACGAACCCCTAAACTATTTTCAACACATCTACACTTGAAGACAAAAACTTTAAACTCAACATAATCCAACTCCCAAATCTTCTCGATCACCCCATAAAAGGCTATAACTACGAAGATAGGTTTTTTGTCTTTCTTGCGCATCTGCCACATGGATTCAGATTCCACGTAAACCTCGTTGTTCTGAGTTGTGCTCTTGTTATCCTTATCCATTGTTGCAAAGTTGTACCCATTAACGTCATAGCCCTAGTATCTTTTCACGGTGCAATCGGGTGCCCTTACAAACGCCTGAAGTTTAGCAGGTATTTTATCCATATTGCAACGATTACAAAATCAATTCACAAATGTTGAAGAATGCTCCAATTTTATCTGATTCGACGGCCATTTGGGGTAGAGTTCTTTTAACAGTGATATGTGCTCTTTAACATATATTGATGTCTTATTACTCATCTGTAAAACGTATAGATGAACTTTCATCAACTCAGCATTGTAGGGTGTGTAAAGTGTACCTTTAGACCGTGGGATCTTATTCTTCCTACCACTTTGCACATGTTGAGGAACTCCAAGTGCTCTCTTCCCAATCAAATTTGAAGTGTAATACTCAACGATCTCCTCCATAACATACCTCTGGACAATGCTGGCATCGTGTCAGCTTCGATTGTGTACATATCCCTTAAAAACCACTATGCGCTGCTCGAACAGATACATCCAATGCATTCTCACATGACCATATATTCTTATTTCCCTAACCACATGGATGAAAAGGTGGACCATAATGTCAAAGAATGATGGAGGAACGTACTTCTCAAACAAACAGAGAACTACAATCCTCTCACGCTCCAACTCATAGTGTTCTTTCCTGCTAATTCTTACAGAAAATGGAATTGAAGAAGAAACACAGTTGCGTGATGCAAAAATCTCACATCCTCCTTCATGACACCTTAAATGGAAATGGGCAAAAGTTGTTGCATCAAGACGTGGCAAACATGAGATTTCAACTCGTTAAGACGAAATTCATCATTCATGAACCGACTAACACTGGAAAAGTAGCCAGGCGGTACCTTGATTCCCTGAATACACTCACAAAATGACCTCTTCTCACTAATTGAAAGACGGTAAGGGGCAGGTGGTAAGGACGTATGTTTCCCTTTCATCTCCGGAGCTAAATCAACTTGTATACCAAGTCAAACCAAGTTCTTCTGTGCATTCAAGCTATCCTTTGTCTTACCAAGATTGTTAAATAGCATCCAAATTAAACTCTCGCACACATTCTTCTCTATATGAATCACATCCAAATAAAAAAAACCTTCTAATTCTCCCAGTACGGAAAATCAAAGAAAATCATGTTTTTCTTCCAAGGTTCATCATTTGTGGAAAGCACCTTAGATATCTTTTTTCTAAGAAAAACATTCATTTTTTTCACCTTGTTGTGGATGGCAACCCAGCTCAATATTTTTGGGGCATTCCTCCTCTCCCTCCCACCAGCAAAATGAAGTGTGTTGTCTCGTAACTTATGCTTTGTTGGGAGGATTTTCTATAACCCAAATATACAGTCTTCCTACCATTTTTCAACTGCTAAAAATTTGTACTTTTTTAGCACACGTGACATGGCTTGTGGCCCTTAACCGCATAACCTGAAAGATTACCATAAGTAGGGAAATCACTTATCATGCAGAAAACTCTGGCTAAAAGTTGAAAGTGGTCTCCACGAAAATCATCAAATGCATCAACACAATCTGACCAAAAAACTTTCAAATCTTCAATGAGAGGGGCTAGATAGGTATTGGTGTCATTTCCAAGTTGTTTCGGCCCCGAAATCATTAAAGGAATCAAAACATATTTCCTTTTCTTGCACAAATATGGAGGTAGATTGTAAATGGAAAGCATAATCAGCCATGAACTATGTTTTGATGACATATTACCAAAGGGATTCATACCATCAATACACAATGTTCTACTGCAAACTTAGGATATATCTTGTCAAATTTCTACCACTGATCCGCATTTGCAGGATGACTGATAATATCATCATCAAGATAACCCTTATCCTTGTACCATGTCATGTTCTTCGCATCCTCGGTGTTCTTAAACAACATGTTCAGCCTCAGGACAATAGGAAGGTACCACATGTATTTTGCGGTGACCCGTTTCCTTACCTTCATAGCAATATCTTCATCGACAACCTCATTTCTCCTTTCCTTATAACGAGAAACATGGCATACGAGGCAAGTCATCTCTTTTTTTCCCAAAACACCCCTATAAAAACACAATCATTGGGGCATGTGTGTATTTTTTTATACTTCATTCTCATTGGACACAAAATTCTCTTCGCATCATAGAGGTTGTCCGATAAACCATTTTCGGATGGGAGCTTCTCATTCAAAAACTTGAGCAACTTATCCATACTAGTATTGCTCCACAAACCAACATCTTTCATGTTAAACAACTCCATCAAACGTGACATTATAGTTTCTTCCTTCTTGCAATCGGGAAACATCGGTGTATCCTCCTCACCAAAAAAATTGACAACTTCAGGCCTCCCCATAAATTCACCCACCACCTCCTCACACATATCATCCAAATTTACATCCCTAAAACATTCTCCCTTGATACAACAACCACCTCCAGCGGTGGTTTCTCACCATGAAATGTCTAAACCAAATAATCCTTTGCAAACCCTCTCATGTAAAAATAGAGTTGCAACAAACCCGCTCATCAGAACACTTACGATTGTTATAATCACGACAAGGACATAAGATTCGCTTCTCACGACTAAATGCATGCTCCATAAATTCCCCAAAAAATAATAAATTCATCACTTACCAAACTAACATTATCATACGCATGCTTACATCTCTCGATGGCACGATACATCTCTACAATTTAATCAATGTGCAAGAATTAAACTTCCACAATAATATACATTTCTACCCTAAATATAATTATAATTTTATTCAGAAAACATCAAGTTACAACCCAGAACATGCAACATCACATTACTGCATTCGTAACACATCTTATCATATCATGTGCATGAAAAAACCACTGAATAAACCAACCATACTAGCTAACAAACCCATTTTTGTGAAGAGTGTGAAGCAACATTACAATGATCAAACATGAAAAAAATAAATGGCAACAAATCATTCCCCACATATTCCATCATAAATGGTAAATTAAAACAAAATATATGGTACCTTCAAGAGAGTTCATTGATGAGCATTCAATGTCTTCCTCATCCAAAAATTGTCATTAAGGAAACAAAAACACACCAACATTCCACTTTTTACCCACCAGAAAAAAAAAAGTGGTATGTGTGTATTTAAGGGTCCTCACCAGCCTATTGGTATAGGCCTCGAACAGGGACATCTGATACCCTGTGGAATAGAGATCCTTAAGCTTCAAATTATCCTCAGCTAAGGCATTCGGACGCTCTTTGACCTGCTTCATTCAATCTTGAAGGTTGGCCACTGCTTACAAATGATCGGCTTTTACTTTCGCCATTTCTTGAACATGGTTGACATCAGTCTTCTCCTTACCAGCCTCGAGATTTGTGACCTTAGTCTCGAGCATACCGACCTTAGCCTCGAGCTCCAAACAGAGTTTGTAAAAGGCGGTGAGGCGGCGCCATGGCGGTGAGGCGGGGCGAGTCGGAGGCTGAGGCGCCTCATGACCCCTTGAGGCGGACGACTACCGGTGGCTCCGCCATAGAAGATTTTCGGTGTGGCGGCGCCTT
>JAULKK010313053.1:0-11825 GCA_032355705.1 Rubia peregrina
CCTTCTTCGACCCTTTTATCTTCTACCACGTTTTGACTCGTGGCCTTCACTAAAATACTCCGAAATACTTACGAGAATTCTACAAATTAAGCTTACAAAAAGAAATCTAGATGCTCGTAAGGACCAAAACTCCATTAGACTCAAACTAGGTTAAAAAATGAAAGATTTAGATACGAAAACCAAAAACGGTTATCTAAACCCCTTATGATGTAAACCTACCTAAATCTTGAAATCTTCCTACCAAAAGATTACAAAAGAGATGTTAAATGCTTCGAAAAATACATGCATTTGACGTCTCATCAGACGTATAGGGGGGGAGGGTCCTTGGAAGATGTAATTGTCCTCTATTTGGAGCTTGTATCTTAGTGGGGTAAGAGGACGAATGCCTATGAAGTTTGTATCACCTAGTTGAAGGATGACTATCAGCTATTGAGAATACTTTAGTAGGAATGAGAATGGAGACAGGTCTTGGCATATAGTGTTTTTGAATTGTAACACAGGGGTAGGATATTGGACAAAATTTTGACTCAAGTGAACAAGGCCTATCGAAAGCTTGATGATGTTAAGAGTGAGCTATCTTCTGCTCTGGCTTCTGCTCTGGTGTGGAAGACTAAGTATGACTCTCAGTTAGCACTTAACGGACTTCAGAATATGCCCATAAGTCTCTAATTGAAAAGAATACAAGCTTGATTGTGGTCAAATATGAAATTAGTCTTGGGGTTGGTGTCCCCTCTTCGTCATCAAGTATGCGGATCTGCGGGGGGAATGCGGATAAAATGGTTATTGTTTCGGTTTTCATTGATATATGTCCGGAGATATAACATACATTAAAAACCATAAGAGTCATAATGTCACATTATGATGATCCATGGAGTGGTATCGCAAAACTGTGGACTGATGATTGTTCAGATAGATCATGAGGAGTTTTGGCCAATTGAGGATTGGAAGTCATATTATGCATAGAAAAGCTTTCTTGCTAACATCTTAGAAGATGAAGGATATGTTAGTACCGTAGGAATAGAAATAATTGTACCTTTGGACCCAAAGTATTTGGCTAGTTTTCTAGGCATTGTGCATTCGTTTTATGTATCGACGTACATTTGTAATGACATCAGGTTTTGGTGGAAAATCACTTGCGGCTTCAAAACCGATGCAAACTCTAGACTTTTAATTGTGATAGGTTGATCAGTTTTCTCTTCAAAGTAAAACTTCTTCCCATGAAGTACCACATGGAATGTCTCACTGGAAGGGTCTTTGAAATAAAAAAAAACCTACCAACATCCCTTTGCACGAGGACTTGGTCACCAAGATTGCCCTTTTTGGCCTATTGAAATTCTTCCACTTCCGAGCCGCATCCCTGAAAATGTTAGTCTGCGATGTCATTTAGGACACAACGCAATTTACTGAGGTCGATGTCTCACTTTACTATTGTTAACGTTGCAAGTTTTTTTAAGGCTGTCATCGCAGAAATCCTAACGTGGCGCAAAGACAAGTGTCTTCTCCAAGATTCATGTCATCATGTCTAGTGGTGATCGAAACCAACTACATATGTTGTATTATTAGCTCTTGTGTTTGCTGCTGCTAATGTAATGCAAAACATAGTTCGAGTTTTCGTGTAAAGGCTTAAGATCGACTATGGGTGAAAATAAGAGATGTTGTGTATAGTTTTGGGTAAATTGAAACTAAATGTTCCATAGAAATATTTTTACTCATCCCTACAAGAAATATTTAACTTATAATAAAAGGAAACGATACGAATTTATTGATATGATAGAATAAATAATAATAATAATAATAAAATAAGGTGAATTGTTGGCTTTATTTTAGTGTTTGTTCAAAGTAAAATCACTCGTAAGGAACTAAAAGAAATAGGTAATGAGTAATAATACGGAAATACAGGAAAATTCCATCCATCAAATTTTAGAAAGCGCTAGTACACTCTTCAGATTAAATTGTACATGATTAGTTAAAAGTATACGAGGGTTATTAAAATAACTTGTGGAAATATCCTAGGGAGTAGTTTATTTACTTGGAGATCTAATTTGTCTTCATGACTTGGTAGAGGTTTTGTGAGATTTTAGGTCTCCTTATCTTATATGTTTATGAATATTATGTTTGATTTTCTCTTTACATTCTTGAAATTGCTTATTAGCTGATGAGGGATTACAACAGGAAGAGTAGGGGTACAAGATGCTTATTGCAGATGGATTTACAAAAAGCGTACGGCACAGTTGAATGGCCAGCTCTGTAAAGCATTATGAGGCAATAAACTTAGCTGATCTTAGCTGTTTTCTTTATATATAATATATTTCTCATTGCTTTAGCTTATTTGTGTATAGTAGTATGGAATCTAGTATGATGCCTTGTGTGGGAGTACATTTTTGTAGTTTATGTGTCCCTGGAGTTAGAATATAGTAAGAATTGCATAAAGGTATTTTCTACCCATCTTTATGTTCTGCGCAACCATGAAGACATTGTCCCATACATCGAGGTTTATATGGATGCAATATATGAGTGGGGCAGGTCCTCTAATTACAAACTAGGACATTTGCTTCATGGTTAGAGGGATTTTAAGGAATAATATCCTGAAAATATGAAGGGTAAAGAATGGTGTCTTCATGGTAAGATTTAAACTGAAGGAACAGAGAGAGGAGATAGTTGAATTAGGTATGATAATGTTTGTTAGTAAAGCAGTAGTTATTACTGAGTGGACTAAAAATGGTGAAGTTGTTAATCCTGAAATGGTGCGAGTAGTAGTAGAGAGATTTTACCTTAGGTCTGCAGAAATTTATGGTTGGCCTTAGCCTTGGTCGGGTTGAATTTCACTATGGAATTGAAAATTTTGTGTTTTGACAATTCCAAGAATTTTGGAGGGATCTAAGTGCTAAAAGTAAAAACTTCATCTTTAAAAACTTTATCAAGCTCTTTTTAATAAACTAGTCAATCTCTATTACGTTTTTCTCTATTCGATAAAACTCTAGCGTATAAATTTCCCATAAATCATCTAGAATTTTAATCATCCAAACCAAAATTTTCTCCTCCCTTTCTTGAATAAAGCACCATTTTTAAAAAATCATATTCCATAATCCAGTTGCGAACCTTTTATTTTCTTTTTAAATTTGAAGAACTTAAAAAGGTTGGTTGAACCACCTATGAGTTACATTGGATTTGGAGGGTTGAATTAATCAAAAGTCTAGTTAATTTTTTTTCATTTGAAATCATCGTTTAAAACATTTACACACTTTTAAAATGTAGTTGCAAAGGCGGTTTTGGAACCACTTTTGATCGAATTCGATCAAAGGAAGTGCCAGAGAAGGCGGTTCTAAAATAGACTATTTGGATCTCTCGTTTCATCTTCAACATTCATTTTAGCTCTTTGTGAAAATAAGAGATGTTGTATATAGTATGGAGTGGTGGGGGTGGTGGTGTGAATGGTGGCGGAAGAAAGTGGTGGTGGTTTGTTTTCTTTGAATGTTATATGGTCATTGAACTTATTTCATATTAGGATGTTTGTTTATTTCTATTTGATCGTACAAGTAGTTCAAAAACATGACTGGAGCAAAATGCATTATGTACATGGAACTTGACACAACCCAGGCTTATTAACCAATGCATTTAGCACACTTATTAGTACTTTTTATATGGTTAATTGGGGAGGCAACTCAATTTTCTTCATTTGTTTTCTTTTAATTTTTTAAGGAATTTCAATTCTCTTCTTCTCTCAATTATTGATCCATGGAGTTTAAAGTACTCGAATTTGCACCATGGAGTATTCATACCTTTGGAGAGTTAGGACTCGATAGCTTCTCTTCATCAATGAGATATCTCATCAAAAGATATTCTACATAATCTGAAATCCCATTAAAGGATAACCACTCTCCATTGAGGTGATTGATGAGACGTGATTTTGAAATTTTCTTAGTACAATTAACTTCTCTTTTTTGTAGCAAGTTCATTCACAATCACTATCATAAACTACAAATAAAATAAACAATTAGATCACATTGGAGAGTTAACTCTTAGGTTTCGATTTGTTTGTTTCAAGGAATCTGAGTTATATTTTAGGGGTGCTAGGGAAGATATGGTGATTTGGGTGTAAGAGGGTGTGTGAGCTTTACGATTCATTTACGTCTATACTCCCCATGATTTTGGGGTTTGGTTCTTCTCCTTGTCCACCATTTTGAGCATCACGAACCATGTACATCTACATGGTCTATGAGTTGGACTCCTTTTAACCCAGTTTGCTCGTTTTCCTCCTATTTTGGTATGTCCTCCCCGTTACAAATGTATTTTATTTTCAATTAACATTTTCTCTAGATTACTTTCATATTCAATAACTGTGGTTTTCTATTTATAATTTAGTAAGTCCCAAGCCAGATCGTGGAACTCCTACAAAATGTCAACACGCTTGTTGTCTTAAGGTGCAATGAAAGGGAGTAGCACATGCACTACTCGGGGAACAGGAAGCTCAAGACCTTGACCTCAAAGGGTTTTAGAGAGTTTCTTGATGCAGAGGAACTGAGGGTTGGGGACATGCTCAACTTTGAACTGTCAGATGGTTCTTGGCCAATAGTGTTCAATGTCATCATTCTTCCCTCCTAATTTAAGTTTTACTGCTTAGAATTCAGAACAAATTAAAGCTAATTTACTCTAAGTTGGAACATTTTTAACATTAAGCATATTTGTTGAATATGATTTTTATGTAATTTAATATTTAATCTATAATCTATTTTTCAATGTATTTCAATGTTATTTAATCCTGAATATTTAACCTGACATATGAAACACATTTTTAATATTAAGATAATTAAAAAACTAGAAAATATTTGTTTGTAATGAATAATTTTTTTCAATCATTCGAAAATAGAAAATATTTGTTGAGACCAATTTTAAAAAATAAATTCAAACTCTTGACCGACTATATCCCTAGGTGGAGGACATCAAATACACAACCAACAAATGTTGTTAGAGTAATTCACTATTTACTGGTGTGAAAGTGATTATTATTATTTTTTGTCCTTGATAGGCTCATTTGTTATGCTAGCGGGTTGAAATCGTTAGGCCTATATAAACGTACAATGTCGGTCATGGGTCGGTTCCTTGTTGCCTTAACTGATATAGGTGTGATGTCGCTGCTTGTGAGGTGGACATCTCAAGGGTCCAAAACAACGTCGTTCTACAACAACTATAACATGGGGTCCCTCACATCAGTTCAAGATTTTGTTCCCAAGTTTCCCGAAAATTCCAAAAGTCTCCCACCCTTCTTCTCTTCCCTCTTGTCAAATGTATGATTTTTCATCTCTTCTAATGCTTACATTTTTGTAAATGTTACTTTACATTGTTTGATCTATGGTCTGTAAATGTGTTGTGTTTTTTTGGTTTTCTAGTTTTCACTCAGATTTGTTAGAATGTGAAGTTCCCTTAAACGTAAACCTAGGTACTATATTTTGGTATGTTTTAGGACACTTTTTAAAAAAATATATATTTTTCCAAAGCATAATTTTTCCATGTTTTTGTGTTTTTTCCATAGGTTTCTCTGATGCATGCGACGTCGGTACCCTATCGGTTACATGTTGGTCAATGTGAATCGTGTGTGATGTCGTATATTATTATTTTTATTAACGTGTTCTTTAGTATGAGACTTTGCACCTATGTCGGTTAACCATCGGCAAAACCAATTTTCTACCGATGTCGGATACAGGTATTTAAGTTTACTTTAAAATTGTATATGTGACCTCGTATCTGTGTTGATCAAGTGCTTTGTTTAATCGATTACAGATTGATATCACCGGTACATGTCAAGCAACCAACTATTTTGGACAAACATATACCTGCAAGCATGTCCAACATCACACCATGCATTTCTGAGGCTAGTTTGCTCTAAGCATTATCATTTTTTATTCAAGACTTATGGCTTGCGAAGGATTGTCAAGTTACCCTTTTTTCCAGGGTTTTTACCATTTTAAATATATATTTACTAATACATCTTCACACTTTATCACAATTTGTTTTGTTTCATAAAGTTCTCTGCACAATGGAGCAACATGGAGCCTCTTGTGTTCAACCTTGAACGACATACAATGGATGTTAATAGCCCACATTTCCTTTGCACTCCAAAGCAGTAGAAGTTTGGGAAAAACCAAACTTTTGTAAGGCAATTTAAATAAATATTATTTTTCATTAATTTCACATATATATATATATGTAATCAATTTTATTTGTGACTTAGCATATCCCAAGGGACATTGTACCACTCCTACTGAATGACAAAGCCCCTATTATGCTAAGGTTCTACGGGAGAGAGTGGCGCATGAACTACTCGGGGGATGGGAGACCAAGACCTTGTCCCAAAGGGTTTTGGTGAGTTTTTTTCCGGAAACAACCTACGCATTGGGGACACCTTGTTCTTTGAGGTCATAGAAGCTGGGGGACTGATTGTTTTCATGGTCATCATAATGCGAGCTGATTGAGTTTATTGCAATTTCTATTATGTTAGAACTAAAACAATTCGTACCTTGATTTATGTACTAATTGCAAGGATATTTTAATGACTACTATTTTTCTAATAATTTAAATATCTTATTTGAACAACATATAATTGACTATATGTGCAATTTGATCTATACTTGATTTTTAAAACCATTTTCTACACACAAAAAATTAAAAACCATTTTCTACAAAAAAAATTAAAACCATTTAAAAAAAACTTTTATAGATCGAAGTCAATCATTTTAAAACAACTATAACCCATAAAAGTTAATCGAGGTAAAAGAAAACAAAAACATCAATCAAGCAGAAAAGGCATTGGAACTTACTATGTGACTGCGAGAAGGAAGCGGTTTGGTATAAGTGAAGTGGAGTGGAATGTGGAGGATTTTAAAGGGGTACTGGATGCTATTGTAGTGCATAATTATCTTTTTACATTCCCCTAAATTAAAGGTGATGGTGACTACAACCCTGCCTATTTTTATTCCTTCATCTACCACTGTCAAATTCTTTACTTGTTGGTTGTTGTGATTTCCCCTCTTATTCCAACATTTTCAATCATAACATGAAAAAACTCACCTTTTTAATTTTTGAATAATTCTTCCTATTTTTGTAAGTCAATGTTTTTCCAATTTTAACCTTTAAAAGCTATATCAATTACATAACTGCGACATCGGTTATCCATCACATCACATGTCGGTGAAAATGACATATAATGCTATTTTGACAGGCATTTTTAAACAACATATGCGACGTCGCACTCTATTTGTTAAGATTATTTACTTCATTTTTAACTTTTTACTTCAGTTAATATAATAACCAAGATAAAAAAATATTATTTACTTCGATTATTTTTAAACCGAGGTGAAAAATATTATTTACTTCAAAGCCGCGTCATTTTTCTTGTAGTGTATGCAAAGCCGCGTCACTTTTACCACCTTTTCACTGGGTTGTTACTTCACTTGCCGAGCGAATTTGTAAGTAATTTTCCTACTAATTTTGCATCCGACATGTTAAGTGTATGGGTTGGTGGTGGTATAGTTTTAGGAGATAATTACGCTAAGTGGGCAAGTCGTTTGGGCTTATTAGGGTAATTGTGTTTGGCTTTCCCATTTTTCAAGGCCATGGTATTGGGTAAGGTAGTTATGGGTAGTTGTGTAGTTGCGGCTTTTTAGGTGCATTAATGTTTTTACTTCTTATGCTTATCTCTTTGTTATATAAGATAGCTCATTCCTAAAGGTGATTGTATACGTTTTTACTTGTGATTAGTTTGGTTTTCTAGTGGTATTTGTTCTTCAAATGTGCGAATGTTAACCTGCTTATGGCTAACATGGTATGGGACTCTGGTGGTGCTTATTTTTTTAGAAGAGAGAATCTACTTGTTTGCTAGTGAGTTACTGGTGGCACAGATTGAGGTAATGTCCCTTGCGAGATTTTATAGGAAAGCTCATGCAGGCTATAAATGTGTGTGTGTGTGTGTGTGTTTATTATTTATTAAGTATTGTGTGTATGTGTATTGACTATTATATTGTTGTACTAACTAGGATTGGCGATTGAGATCAGTCAATGACGGGATGGAGGATGATGATAAATCTTTATCAATCCAACCATCTTTTACAGTGGTCAAGGAGAACCGACGCGGTGAGAAACCTAGATTCGCGGTGGCTTGTCTTTTGGGGACAATAGGCTGCATAATCAACAAACACACCTAATGCTTCCTCGGGTGTGGGTTCAGCTATGCTAGGATGATGGGAGTATTGTTGGAGAATGACTATTGGTTGATTACTATTTATTGTTCTTTAACGTACTTGCCTAATTTCAGGTTGGTTCCCTCACATTGGAGTGCACCACCGAGTAAGTGACATGACCGAGAATAGGATTAATATCCAACACCTTGCTTGGATTTCATGACTTGTCTCTCCAGATATTAATTTCCTTATGCACCCTTGTAGGTTGGGTAGCTCATTATTCTAAAGCTAGTTGTTTTGTAGTAAATTCTTCATTATTTTCCCATATAATCCGATAGATTAGAATGAGTATACCATTGTTGTAATCTATTCAATTTTTCTTTCTAGATTCTTAGGTCCCAAAACCGAATGCTATTTTTTTGAAGTAAAGTATGTTGCCACATTTTTTTCTAAAAGCTCTACATTCGCAAGCTTAGGTATTTTATATTTCACATGTCTAGATGTAAAACGTAACGTATTTATGATGACATCATGTTGCAATAAATTGATGTTATATGGTTATACCTGGTTGGCTTCTATGGTTTTGCCTAATCCTTCTTGCCCGAGGCTTTCCATTTCATTCTTGATAATATCTTCAAGATTTATTAAAGCTTGCTCCAACGGCCTTGTGTCTCATATGGGTTAACCATTATTTATTGACTATGAGTGTTCATTATATCCCTTTTTGTTCCTTTTGGTGCAGAAGTTGACCTCCTCCGGGTACTATGAAGGCCTGAAAAGAAAAAAAATCATCACAATTGGCGCCACTGATGTGGAAAATTTCTTGAGGGAACTCATGATGAGAAGAGAGGCTCAACAAGCAAGTTTTTGTAGGATATGTCATTCCGACCATCCTACCGAGTCTTACTATTGGTTGAGAGAGGAGCACTACGAGGAGAATAGAACCCTTTGTTTTTTAAACCAAGGGTATCATGAGGAGTGCTGTGAAGAGGTTGTAGTTGTTGGTTTCCAAGGTCAAGGATCTCAATAATGGTATCTCTACAATGATTCTTACAATCCATAGTGGAGTGGTAATCCAGATTCATGGTATGGGAATGCACTGGAAAGCCAAAACTATGAGCAATATGATTGAGGTTCATCACCTTATGCCACACCACAACAACCCTACCCAAGAGATGAGGGGTCATCTAGCCCTCGAGAAGGAAAGCCAAGGTTAGAGTATGAGGACCTCTTGCACGCTGTAGAAAATATGGTCACTAACTTGGAAGACCAAACCACATCTAGAATCACAAATGTGGAGGACCGTTCTTCCGCAAGATTCAAAAGTTTGGAAATCCAAGTTAGTCAAGTATCATCTTCTGTGGCCCAGTTGGAGGCTAGAGATTCGAGCAAACTTACATCACAATTGGAGGTGAGTCCGGAGCCAAGGGAAAATCCTTAGACCTTGATGGGTGAGGTGGTGAAGGAAGTTGAAGATGAGGTCCAAGGGGATGAGGAGTTGGTTGTTGATGACAACAAAGTTGAGCCAAGGGTGATTGTCCTATATTCAATATTCTTGCCATCATTACCCCCACCTCCACCAATTGAACCAACTCAACAATTTTTGGAATTCTTGAAGGAGACAATAGGGGAACCAAATGAATATGACAAGCTCTCAAACCACCCACATTATTTAAGACCAACTCCACCTCCACAAAATGTTCCTCTTGGAAGATTTCTACCCCCACCTCTCTACTTTTGGATACTCATGGTGAAGGGGTTCAAACCTTCACCGTATGGATAACATTAGGGTTGTGCCAACGATCTTAAATACATGGAGCTTCTTGGGAGGCAACCCGAGTTTTTAATTGTTTTACTAGATTTTTATTTTGAAAGAATCTCTCACCCGTGTCCTAAAATTCTTACCAAAATCACAAAACACCATCACAATCCACCACCAAAACCACCATCTAGGAGTACTACTAGTTGCTTTTTGTGGGTGTTGATCGAGACTTGAATAGTTATGGATTTGTAGTGGATGGGCCGAGCTTGCATATCGGATGGAATTTGAAAACATAGAGGAGATAACATTCATTTAGGAGGGAACATTGCTACCACCGGGAATGACCTTTAAGGTCCTAGTTGTGAGTTGTTGTTTTCTTTCTCCCTTATTTCTTTATCTTGTCCATTTGTCACATTGAGGACAATGTGTGTTTCAAGTGTGGGGGAGAGAAATATGTCTCATTATATTGTATTGTAGTGTACATATGTTCTACTTTGATTTGTTTTGTTTGAAAAAAAATCCCACTAAATTGTAAACCCGAGAGGGCAACTTAGGCAAAAATTGGGGGACCCGGATAGGTAAAAAACCCAAAAGGGTGAACTATGTAAAAATGAGAGCTCAAATGGTGTGGAAAAAGGTGAGGGTGGCCATTGCAAAAAGAAGAAAAAAGTGTGAAACGAGGATGAAAACCCAAGAGGACTCCTGGGCAAAATGAGATAAATTGACAATATCTATGCTTCTCTTATTTTGTCTATTTGGTAGATTCTTTTAGTAGAGTAAGCTATTTTTATACTTATATTTTGTACCTCACCTTTGATTGGTATGATGGTTCTTTAGATTATCTTAGGCTTTGGGATGTGAAAGTGTGAGAGATTCATATGTCTTGGGGTCTAGGGTAGTCTAGGAATAAAATGTGAGGTGTTTTGGGAAAACCTTTGCATGCTAATTTACACTTAGGTCTTTGCTTGTTTTTGTTTACTCGAGGATGAGTAATGTTTAAGTGTGGAGGATTTGATGAGATGTCAAATGCATGTATTTTCTGAGGCATTTAACTTCCCTTTTGTTATCTTTTTGTTGGAAGATTGCTAGATTTAAGTAGGTTTACATCATAAGGGGTTTAGATAACCGTTTTTGGTTTTTGTATCTAAATCCTTCATTTTGTAACCTAATTTTAGTCTAATGGATTTTTTGGTTCTGACAAACTTCTAGATTCCTTTTTGTGAGCTTAATTTGTAGATTGCTCGTAAGCACTTTGGAGTATTTTAGTGAAAGACATTCACAAGGATGGTAGAAGATTGAAGGTCACGAGTCAAAATGCGGTAGAAGATAAAATGATCGAAGAAGGAAGACAAAGAAGCAGATGAATTGTGATCCAGAAGTTTAAACCGAGTTATGGGAATGATCCGATATTAACCAGCCTCTAAGGGTGGTACCATTGGATTCTTCTTCTTGAGCATTATAGAATTGACTACAAGAACTCCAAAAATGGATCAACGGTTCACTCGTAGCGATGGAAATAAGAAGATGGAAGTGTTTCCATTGCTGATAGAAGTAGTGTCCAGCGGCCCGCATCCCAGTCAACGGATTATTATGTGAGTCAAAGGGAGCTCTGCGGGCCGCAGTCACGCCTTGCGGGCCACAACAACAAAACTGGGCTGAGAACTTAAATTACCTATTTTTAGCCTCTTCTTCACATCCATCCTTTCCTTATCCGAATTTCTCTCTACAAAAACCCTAGTTTTCATTTATTCCTTCATCATTTCTCTTATGTTACCCTGGATTTCTTCATCATTTCTCTTCTTCACATCCATCATTTGTTATGGGTTTAGCTAATCTAGGCTAAATACACTCTTGGGAGCAATTGGTAAGCATTTTTAGTATGAATTTGT